>JAYDZG010000025.1:7190890-7202928 GCA_034509265.1 Microcambeva bendego
ATCTATGTTTATGTGTGCCTTGAGGCTCCCCTCGTGATCCGGATTGGATAAGGATGTGATGCCCAACAAGCTTAGTATCAGGTGGTCAAATCATTTTGTCCATATAGTGGATACTGTATAAACTATTTCTTACCTAGCTTATGTTAAAACATGTCATCTCATGGAATAAGAACATCTTATAACGAAATGTCTTATGGTCGGCAGTATGTGTAGATTTATTGTGAGTATCGCACTGAAACCTCAACGTCTTAAAAACAATATATGAGTATTGCTGAAACTGCAAGCCTGTGAGGCCCTGTTGACTAAAAGAGGTTGAGAACCACTGATATACTGCCGATTTCTTGCTTGTCATATTTTACTTTTGATGTCGTCAGTACTGTCAAGTGAACAGGAGCGCTGTGCAATGTCGAACTGAAATCCTTCCTATATCACTATTGAGTAAAGATATCTGAAGCACATGATGACATCCATGGGAATGGGAGGACTCAAGTGATTACCATCCAACCGCAGATACCTCAGCCTCGGCAGGTGGTCTTGATCGTGGATGTTCTCGTTTAGCTGAAAGGGGCAGATCTCTGTTCCGTTTATGCCTGACAGAAATATAAAGTATTGTTTAACATTAACATTTTAAGCATTTAGCAGACAACTTTATCCAAACCACATACAATTACAGTATACAGTTTGAGCAATTAGGGTTGAAAGCTGGTGACCTTTGGATTACTAGTCCTGAACCTTAACTACTAGGCTATGGCTAACCTGTAGTCTCAGTTTAACACAGAGATAAGCAATCGGATAAATCAGATTCGAACCAAAAATTATTTTGAGTGATACTAAATCTAATTCAAAATTCTACATTTTGGGAAAATACACAAAATTGATTTGACTTTTGTATGAATTCATTCCATTAATGCCTTGGTGTAGCACACCAGCACAGATAGTCTGAATTCCTTGGTTCTAAACTTGCAAAAACCAGTGATTTGTCATGCTGGTCCCAAGTCAGGATAAATAGGAAAGTTGTTTTAGGTCATCTGGCATAATATTATGGCAAACTAATAATGCGAACCATGATACACTGTGGCAACCCTTAACAGGAGCAACTGATTTTTTTCCTCATGGACTCCTTTATCCATCATGGCCTGGTACACCTAAATATGTATCCAGGAAGTATCCAAGCCTACAGCCATGGCTAGGCCATACTCCAGCTCACGTATTTAACTGTTTATACACCACTCCACATAAAAAAGAAAAAAGTATGTGAGTATAATGTAAATATGTGCTATATTAATATGTGTCTAAATACAATAAATCCTTAAGATTGACAAGGGTTACGTTCCTAAAGCACCTGCAAAATGCATATAAGTTCTTATTTTGGTTTAAATCCCAAATATTACCCCAAAACACTACCAAAGAAGTGTCACAGGGCGGCAGCCAGGACAAATGAATGATGCTCTTGGATTGGTTACTTTCAAATTTTAGAGTACAGGGGTATTTTATCTATGGTTTTACTCTATGGTTGCCATTAAATCAAAATGTTTGTTTTGTTTTTTGTTTTTAATAGTGAAGTGCATGGAAAAAAATAAGCCTGAAGCTGTGAAGTCTGAACCGCAACTTTGAAAGGGTTTACTGTAGATGGTAATTTCTTTCATTATTACTACAACCTCGCTCAGTGTTACAGGTCCACAACAAATCCAGTTAAAAAAATACATTGACCAGGAATAACATTATGACCACTGACAGGTGAAGCGAATAATACTGATTATCTATACATAATTGCACCTGTTTGAAGGTTGTATATATCAGGCAGCAAGTAAAATTTTATCCTCGGAGTTAATGTTAGTCACCGCAGAAATGGGCCAGCATAAGGATTTAAGCAATACAATATTAGGAAAAGGCTCATAATGTTATGCCTGACATACAGTGTATTGACTGGTAAATATTTCTTTATACTTACTCTCAATATTATTGTTGTTGAGGTGTAGATGCTCCAGGTGGGAGTTGAAGTGTGGAACAGTGGTCAAGTTGTTGTGAGACAAGTGCAAATCGAGAAGTGTGCTAACATTAAACACCATTTTCGGTATGCTCTTGTCAGTCAAGTGATTATAGTTGAGCCTTACAAAAGCCAGGTGTGTAAAGTCCTTAAAATAGTCTTGAGGAATGTCTTCGATGATATTCCTGTCTAAGAACAATTGGTAGATGCTGTTGGGTACGTTCATGGGCATTTTCTTCAGAATGTTATGTGCAAGATTCAGTTGGACCAGGTTCTTCAGATCCTTGAAGACATTCTTGCCAAGGTTGCCATCACTGATCTTGTTATGATGCAAATCCAGCAGGATCAGGTTCTCCATTTTGTTGAAGGTTTCAGGACCGATCTTCGAAATCTTGTTCCGACTAAGTCGCAGTTGCTCCAAGCCAGCTGGCAGATTGTTAGGGACTTCGCTTAACTGATTCCTTTCCATATATAGATAGAGCAGATTTGGAAGCTTTTTAAACACTTCTTTCTCTATTGTGCGAATGCGGTTGTTTCCCAGATTGATCCACATGACCTCAGTGGCATTGCTGAAGGAGTCAGCAGTTACTTTATCGATGTAGTTGTTTTGTAAGTAGATGTAGTGGGTGCGAGATGGGATGACTGGTACCTTGCGGAGGTTGCGGTTCTCACAGTACAGGGCGGTTGGGTAAGAAGGGGGGCAGAAACATTCTCTCGGGCAGTCTGCAAACGGAGAGGGGGGGCCATATATTACCGGCGGGAAATCAGTGGGCTCCTTAGGTTCAGCAACTGGAGGTCTCTTGGTGGTAAAAGGTTTCGGTCGTGGTTGTCCCCAAACATCCATAGTAAGGAGAAGCAGGATCAGAGAGCTGTATCCTAATTCAGACTTCATTATTCTGGTATAAAAGAAAGGAAGACAAATTAATACATATATTTAGACCTGGAGACTTTTATATCAGGTGGAAAGAGAATGAAATTGTATTGTACTCAAGTAGAAGTACTTTGATGATTTTTTACTTAAGTAAAAGTAAAGTTACATTTTGTTGGCTTAAAATGTAAGCACAAATCTATTTCTTTTCAAGGTAGGTGAAATACAGGCAGACCTTTTTCCAACCAATTTAAGTGGCTTTTTTCCAGTCCAAAAGACACCGTTGCCACGCCTATTGATACCATGATTCATATGTTAGACGGCAACGGTATTGGCTAGCCTTTTTTGCAAGTGAAAATACTTTTTATAATAATTTATAATTACTAATCTGTACACTTTAAGATATTAATTTGTAGGTAATTGTAATTTGTGATATAATTTGCTTATTTGGCAAGGATTTGAAAAGATTTTTGGTTGAAAACCACAGTAATCTGGCAACCGTATAATCACTGTATTAGTTTTAGATTCATGATTTTATTAAAAAAGAATAATTTAAACGTAGTGAATTACAATTCTTAAACCAAAATATACTTTAGTAAAAGTAAAAGTGTAAAGTGTTATGAAATCTACTTGTTATGAAAGTAGACAAAAAGTTCCCTATCCACTTACAGTAATTCAAATAAATTTGCTACTTTCAACCTGTCCTTTTAAACACAAAAAACAATAAATCAAGGTAATTTATTAAATGTAACTTTATAAAGCTTCTATCTTTTCTTTTGTTCATTGTATGTATTTTGCACTGGCATGAATGTGGTTGTATTACTGATATATGATACCAGCTTACTTCATGAGGAAAGCAAACAGAACCACATTGCAAGAAAGACAAGTGTGAGAGTTCCCCTGATGCTGTTCAGAAGGCCAAAGCATGCAGACTCGAACTGCCATGCTCTGACTTTTACAGACCCTTAAATTAACAAACCAGCACTTGATTTTCCTAGTTGCTTCCCAGTCTGTGAGTACACAGCTCCAGTGAAAGACCCCTTTGTGCAAGAAACCCTAGAGAAAGAATTTCAATGATAAAAACAGAGGCTTAAAGAAAGCATGTAGCCAAGAGTCATAAAATTTCAGTTCAAGCTTCTGCATTTATCACACATCTGTCTATGCAGTCTTGCTAAAGCAGCACAACATCAAAGGTTGATGGCTCTCCTGGGCAACATGTGGGAATGAGCTCCTTCTCTAACCTTGACGTATTTTTTAAAAGGTATGTGCAGCCATAGCAAGTGAGCGATCCATCACGATTGACTGCTTCTGAACAAAAGACTTAATGGTATTTCTTAGATTTACTCGTCTACTGTACTGTATAATCCCTTCTTACTTAATATTTATATATAAGTTCTTTCAGTTCTTGCATATTAAATACAAAAATGTTGCGCCTTGGAAATTTAGAGCTAGTAATGAGGTAAAAAAAATAATAATGAGGTGATTTTAAACAGGCGATGTCAAGGTGATTGTAATTATTATGGTTTTGTAGAAAATAAATGTCTGTGAAAAAAACATTTACCTCACAAAATATTTAATGTTTTTCATACAGTACTACAGTGAATGTAATAATTAAGATCCATCATTCATCACTAACTGACAGAGTAACCACTTTGTGAAGCTCCATGTTTTATTAATTATTGCCACTATAAACTATGCAAAAAACAACCCTTATATTAATCATATTGTTGAGTTCTCTGGGCTCTGAAATATGTGGGATGGACCTATAAACGGTAAAAACATGTTGTCAAACGAATAAGTGTTCCTGATATTTTTTAGGAGAAACAGACATTGTGTGCTCCAGACAAACAACAAAAAGGACCTTACAGCCTTTTATAAGCACAAAGCTGGGGCGGCAAGAAGGTACTGGGTTCAATCCCCAGGTGGCATGGTACAGGTCCTTTCTATGAGGAGTTTGAATGTTCTTCCTGTGCCTGTTTGGAATCACATTCTTTATTTTTTTTTCACCTCATAACTACCCCTAATTTATTCGCGTCCCAATGTCATTTGGAATGTTTTGTAGGCTTAAAAAGGCAGAAATTGATGATTATTAACAAATGAAATGAAGTTGAGTAAACAAAAAATCTCAGGGCCAAACTGTCTACAATCTAATAAATGTCAAAGTACAAGTAAGGAACACTGATTTTTTATTTTATTTGCATTTTCTATATCATCCCATTTTGATTCATTGGATTAAATTTGCGGCCCAAAGTCAGGAAAGATTTCTACTGGGCCATAAGATTTACATTTCCTGACCATACTCCCAATGGTCATCAAGGAATGTTCAAGATCTTGGAAATAATATACCCATTGCACCATTCGTGCAATTAAATGATCGCCCTCAGTGCTAGATAATTTTTTCCCACAGTCAGACAAGTTTGCTACTGCACCTTAAGTTTTACAGTTCCCGACATTTCCGGATGTTAATCCCAGTGGTGTTTCTGGGACTGCTCATGATCTTGGAAATCTTTTTATACTTATTGTACTTTTTGGTTCAAGGAAATGATCTCCTCCCTTAGCTTTTGTAAAATGTATTTTGTTTTCACCGTGGTTGCAGCACACATCTGGGTGGTGTTTATAATGAATAACACTTCACAGCTGAAGTTAATTAAGAAGGGTTGCTGAGTTCCCAAGAGGTTCACTTATGTGAACTCAAATGTAGACTAACTGTAGGTTTAAAAAGCTTTTTTATTAACAAACATTTTCAACATAGGCAGTCTCACAGGGCAAAGAATGCAAAATTATTATTGATGTTTCATTTATATAAAGGTATACGAGTGTATTTATTTGCATTTGGGCTTGTCAGTGACAATTTAATCATTTTCTGTAAACTGATTGGTTTGAATGGTACAATGCTAACTGTGCATTCGAGTGATCTGATTTATAAGGCAATGTCCTATTTACAATCATCCTTATTTAGAAGGTTCCCTAAGTAGGTTCATATCCCAAAAATTGTACATACGTTAAGTCAAAATGAATCGTTCATTACCAAACATGTTTGTATGTTAAACCTTTGTTAAACCCAACCCGAAATTTGTTCATTTGTTACTTCAAAATATATCATTCAAGGGTCCACTGTACCTCGTATAAAGCATTAGACTAGTAGTTTGCAGCTTTTGAAATTACATGAATAAGCAATATTGGTGCAACAGATGGACTTTCTGGCTATTATGACCAAACCTCCCTGGATGAGTGAGCTGCCTCCAGTGGAGTTAAGGCTCCCCAGTGATCATGTCCCGTAGTGGATGTGGTTCCACTCTCTCTGTTATATTTCTGAGAAAAGGCCAGTTGACTGAGTATAAGCCCAGCTGTGTCAACTGGTTTTCATTCTAATGGTTTTTATTTGGATCCCTACTGGGCTTTTTTGTGCATTTCAGCTATTTTGGCTATCTTGGGATGTAGCTCTTTAACCACAGGATTGCTTTATGTTGGCTAAGCATCCTGCAGTGTTGGAGTTACACCTGATGCTTCTCTGATGGGACGTGCTCCAAACCATTGATTCTAATTCTGGAGTCATTAATCACTTGAAATTAAATACACTATGGGTATGTTTGAAAATCTAGTGACTTTTCTGCATAGGCAGCAATTTACATCATCCCATACATGCACCCAAGTAGGCTGTTCGAAACCCTAGATGCCTTAATATTCTCCCTACTAAGGTATATTAAAATATAAATGGTATATTCAGCATAGAACAAATGAGCTGCAAAAGTACCCTTATTGAGTAAGACAAAACCAGAATTCAGTTGCGGCATGACTCTCACAAAACCATGTTTTTAAATATTAATAAATTATCTTTGATGTATAATGAGTGCTTCTAGGTCACTTCTGTTGGGCCCTTGAGGAAGGCCCTTAAACATCAAATGCTTAGACTGTAACTGTAATGTAAGACGCTTTAGATAAAGGCGCTTGCTAAATGCTGAAAATGTAAATGTGTTAGCTTAGTAAGTGAATGCAATTGCTGTCTAAGTAGCACGTTTGAATAACCTGACTTAAAGTAATAGTACTATGTCTAGTTAGATAGCTCTATATGTAGACAGTAAGGCTCCCTACATTTTCCCACTCTATAAACAACATAATATTGCCAAAAGTATGTGGATGTGCTCCTTAGTTTGTTGGAGAAAATAAATACAGTTTAAACAGAGTGAACTCTGTGTTATTGTTTCAGTTATAAACAGTTATATACTTTTCTGAAAAGGCTTCTCACAGGTTGTGGGAAGTCATGCTTTATATGAAGTAACAATAGTAACAATAGTAACAAAGTAACAATAATTAATCATTACACAAGGTTCATCGGGTCACATGGTTATATCGAACACAGTCCTGAAAAATGTTGTATCTTGGATTCATCTCACTAGCACATGCTGTAGGTGGGGACTGGAGCACCTGGAGAAAACCCATTTTTGTGTGGAGAACATGTAAACATGTAAACCGCCCCTCCTAGGGATCAAACCCAGGACCCAGTGTCACATGATCTGTCAGTATATACACACCTTTTATGAAAGGCCAAAGAGGCTGCAACACCATTAAGCAAGAGGCACCATTAACCAAACAAAACCATGAAGACCAACAAAATTTCCAAACAAGTCAGGGACAAAGTTGTAGAGAAGTACAAGTCCGGGTTGGGTTATGAAAAAATCCAAATTTCTGATGATCCCCCCCAGAGCACCATCAAATCCATTATCATCAAATGGACAGAAAATGGTACCACAACAAACCTGCCAAGAGAGGGCCGCCCACCAAAACTCTCAGACCGGGCAAGGAGGGCAATTAAAATAGAGAGGCAGCACAGACACCAAAGGTACCCCTGAAGGAGCTGCAGAGTTCCCAAGCAGAGACTGGAGTATCTGTCCATATGACCACATTAAGCCATACACTCCATAGAGCTGAGAAGATGGATGGTGCTAGATACAGGGATATTCTTTAGCAAAACCTGTTTCGGTCTGTAGGTGATTTGAGACTGGGACTGAGGTTCACCTTCCAACAGGACAGTGACCCAAAGCACACTGCTAAAGCAACACTCGAGTGGTTTAAAGGGAAATGTGTAAATGTATTGGAATGGCCTAGTCAAAGCCCAGACCTTAATCCAATTGAGAATCTGTGGTCAGAATTGAAGATTGCCTTGAAGAATGGGCAAAAATCCCAGTGGCAAGATATGACAAGCTCATAGAGACTTGCAGCTGTAATTGCTGCAAAAGGTAGCTCTACAAAGTACTGAATTTAGGGGGTGGATAGTTATGCACACTGATGGTGTGTCACCTCACATCAAGTGGGTCCTGGGATCAATTCTGAGGTGGAGCTGTCTGGGTCTCTTCTGTTTGGAGTTTGTATGTTCTCCCACGTCTCTGAGGGATTGCTCCTGGGGCTCAAGTGTCCATGCTCAGTGCAAAAACATGCAGTCAGATTAATTGTTTTGTATTTAGCAACCTGTCCCTGGGGTTTCCTACCGCGTGCCTCTGAATTTTACCCACTGTGACCCTAAATGGGATAAAGTCGTGGTACAAAAGATGTCTGAAGGGCTTCTGTTATGACTGTACCTTCTTTACATTAAGGATTGCAATCAGGATGGGCTAACAGGGCTAACAAAAATCAAGGATCATTTGTTCACATTTTTTAAACTTCTAAATAGCTTTAATTTTAAGGGGAACAAGATCTCATTTATGGTCAGCTCTTTTCATTCATTTGAGAACTAGCATTATACGGACCAAGCAAAGCTTACATAGTCAGCATTCCAAATAACCTGTGTTGAGAGCGGTCTCTTGATAACAAGCTGATCTTGGCTTTGGGCCATCTGGCTAAATGACATGCTGATCATGGAAACAGACAGAGGAAGAGAGTTCTTGGGAACAAAAAAAATCATGGGAAAAATTGTGACTGTTTACTTATTTAGCTGCATGCCTGTTTTAGGTGGGGCTAAGAAGGAAATCTGTGGTTACTAAAGGCTAATAATTTGTCCAACTGTATATATCTGTAATGGTCTTAATGCAGCTATAACTTCTTATTAATGGAACAAAAAGATGTAAACATATTATTATTTAAATCCCTTAAATTCTTAAAAAGACAATGGTGTATTTTTTTTTTAAAGAGAAATAGTGTTATTCTCAAAAATTAGAGGTATGTAACCTCAGTTATAGAGACACAATGTCCTGCAGAATTTAGTTTTTCTTTTGTCAGTGGCTAGAGTGCCGCCTAGCCAACTTGTGGCAACACCTGGGAGTTCAGGCTCTCAGCACGTGTGTGCATTTTTCATAAGACATTAGTCTATTACCATGTACTAAACATTGAGGATAATGTTTCATCTCGTGCATCCCTCCAGGTGGGGTTGCGAGATGAATGTTTTGTATTTCATTTAATTAACAGTGTTGCCAGATTGCAATAATGGTTTCCAGTCAAAAAACATTACAAAATCCCTCAAAGTATAGTATAGAATAAGTAAATTATGTTTAGAATTTCACAAAAAAAAAAACCAGTTAAACCACCATTGCCTACAAATTCAGTTAATCAGTTCAGTTCATTGTCTTTAACCCCTTATCCTAATTAGGGTCGGAGAGGGGTTCTGGAGCCTAACCCAGCTCTTCAATGGGACCTGGATGGGGCGCCAGTCAATCGCAGGTACCTACCGGACAATTCAGTGTCTCCAATCAACCTGGTAGCATGTCTTTGAACTGTGGGAGGAAACCGGAGTACCCGGAGGAAATCCACATGGACACGGGGAGAACATGTAAACTTCACGCAGAACAGACCTAGATCGCCCCACCCAGAGATCAAACCCAGCACCTTCTTGCTGTGAGGCGACAGTGCCAGCTAAGTTACCGTGCCTGCCTACAAATTAATATCTTAAAATGTTAAGATCAGTAAATTAGTTTTGCTCATAAGTCTTGATGTAACCTGCCAAGTTTTGAAAATGTATTATTTATGATACAACACACAACCCTTTTAATTAAATAATAATAAACTTGTAATCAATAAAAAAGTTTAACCCCTCATACATAAAAAACTAGCTTACCTTCATATTCAACTCAGCATCACTTGTCATTCAGGAAGAACTATGTCATTCAGCTATTATGAAGAACTATGTACACAAGGTTAACAACATCTAACATATGAATCATTGGTGGGTGTGGCAGCTGTGTCTTTTGGACTGGAAAGAATAAAATCTCAGTTTAACTTTTGACAGCAGATTGGATGTGGTGGGGAGGGTTGGCCTATTTATATTCCAGCTGTTTTAGAAAGCAATAGTTTTTATTTATATTTTAAGCCGCCAAAATGATTACAAACCAGCCTTAATTTTGTCCACCCAGCAAAAATCCTCAACACTGCTTACAGGGCTACCTCTGAACTGCTGATGCAGTAAATCTTTTTGTACATGATTAACTTTAATGCACAAATGAAATGTAAACTGATTAAGTTGATTTCAACTGTTAGTTCAAATCTAAACAAATTAGTACTTGGAGCAAATAAACTAATTAAAACCAGTTTTTTTTAGCACATGTAGTTTTATGAATGAGAACTAGAAGTTTTATTTAACATGGTTGATTGTGCTAATGTATCAATTAATTAATTAATCATTTATATTATATTTATAGTAACTGGGTATAGCTGCATATATGCATAATTTCTTAACATATCAAATACAATATCCATAATATGTAGAATTTTCTAAATCATTTTAGTTGTATTTGTGAGAACATCTCTGGTAATAGCTGAATATAGATAAATAGATAGACATATGCATGGATGTATGCACATGTTTTTATAAAGATTTTTTTGGATACATGGACTTGACATGTAACACTGCTTCACATTTTTAAAGAGTGTGAAGGAAAGTACCAATCAAACTGCTATCTACGTGCTAAGTTCTAAGCAAAATGATTGGTACCCTTTTCTAAAACATGTTCTCCATTATAAAGGGAAACACACCAATTAATGTAGATCACAAACATTTCTTACCTCTTTTTGGTACCTTCCCTTTGTTTTTCCTTTCCACTTCCAGTTCTCTTCTGGACTGTTTCTTTCTCCTTCTACTTGTTGTGGCACCACTCTTCGATCGTCCCGTTCCCCTGCCTTAAGCAGGCTGCCTGTTGGGTCCCTGCCTTTCTGCTTTTCCTTCTGTAGGTCAGCAGTGCTGCTTCGCTCTACCCCACCCCTCCAGAAAAGTGCCTGAGATTTGAAATGCCCAACCCTCACACAGATAATGTACTCTGATCACCTTCCCTTCACTAATGTGTGTTTGAGGGCAGGGCTGAACAAAAAAAAAAAGAAAATCTCTGCTTCTTAAAATTTTTGTACTGTATTGTGCTCGGACTTGGGGGTACTTGGAACACTTTTGTTTATTTTGTGTTTCATTTTGGCAGCAATACGACACAACTTTGGATTAAAATGTTGAAAATGTTTTATTATTACACTAAAGAGGCCTGGGTGGGAAGAATATTTCCATGCAGCTGTGCACTGATGTTTTGTTCATCAGTTCAGTTCAGTTCATTTTATTTAACCCCTTATCCTAATTAGGGTCTGGAAGGGGTGCTTGAGCCTATCCCAGCTCTTCAATGGGTGCAAGGCACAATGTAACACCCAGTCCATCACAGGTACCTACCGGACAATTCAGTGTCTCCAATCAAACTAATAGCATGTCTTTGAACTATGGGAGGAAACCGGAGTACCCAGAGGAAACCGATGCATACACAGGGAGAACATGCAAACTCCACACAGAAAGGTCCTAGATCGCTCCACCTGAGAATTGAACTCAGGACCTTCTTGCTGTGAGGCGACAGTGCTACCCACTAAGCCACTGTGCCACCCTGCACTGATGTTTTGTGTTACAATAATACACTCTGGGCCAAAATTGTGGCAGCACTTGATCACAATAAATGGCATTCCAACTCATTACTTATTTAATCTGTTTACCCATGATTTGAATATATATTCATTGTTTGTTCACAAACCAGATTTTTGTGAAATTGTTTTAGTCAAATTACAGTGATTGACGTGTAGAGGTAAGCAGTCTTTTGTATAAATGGTATTGTGTTATCATGTTTGCTCATTATTTTAAATATGGAATCATTAGTAGCTTTACGCTTGCTACACCAGCCAGTAGCATTATGAAGCCTTGAAATCCTGTCTAACAATATTTTAGTTAGTTATACT
>JAYDZG010000025.1:7215311-7226639 GCA_034509265.1 Microcambeva bendego
TACTACTGTACTTACTAAAACATGCCTATAAATAAACATGGTACTAACCACAATTGTAATCATGGTTATTTCAACTAAATATAATAATTACAATCAGGTTATTATGGGGGGAAATATCATAGTTTATATTTCATTGTCATTACATCTCACACAACATCGGGATGTAAAGCAAAATAAAGACTCTTGTACTGATGCATCACTTTATTAAGAGGAAAGGAAGACTGCAATGGACCAGCGTCCCCATGTGTTACCATGTGCAGTGTGCCCATTGAAGAGCTGGGATAGGCTCTAGCACCCCTACCCGCCCCTAATTAGGATAAGGAACATTTAAAATGTCAGTCTGGAGCTATAATGATTGAACATCCGACAATCCTGCAGTAATTGATTACTTTTTTATTGTTGTTTGTGGACATCGCCAAAAACTTGCCTATTATGTCAAACACCATCATTTCCATCCTGCATCAGATAGATTAGGGGCACTGATACATCAGTCTTTATTTTGTTTTAGATCCCGATGTGGTGTGAGATGTAATGAAAATGAAATATAAACTCCATGATATTTCCACCAATAATAACCTGATTGTAATTATTATATATACTTGAAATAACCAGGATTACAATTGTGGTTAGGACCATGTTTATTTATAGGCATGTTTTAGTAAGTACAGTAGTACATACGTACATTGATTTGTCTTAGCGATGTCAACTAAAGGAATCATAAGAATGAATATGTATAAGCGATGCTTGATTATGTCGGGGAGGGAAAGTGCCATCAGTCAATAGTATTCTCTGACAGAGTTGGCCATGTCCCCGCCACCAAACTGTCAAAACCGCAAATTATCTGGTAAGCGCAAAAAACCCAATTGAGCACACAGGAAAAAAAACTTTCTCATGAGCGCAAAAAAGAAAACAAAATGTTAAAATTTGCTCGCCCAAATTTAGACACAGATCTGACACCATAACCTTGTGCAGGAGACAAGATCTGTCTCAGTAGAGATTAGTATTTGTGGGGGGTAGGTACATTATCTTTTTTTATGAATGTTTTATTAACACTTTTTACACTAATTACCTATATATTGTGAGACAAATTAGGCTAAGTTTCATGAATGCTGCGTTATATTAAAACTCAATCATCATTCAATGATCTTACCTCTGATGTGGTTAACCTCTAAGTAGAGGTACTGGAGGGTGGTGGGAACGACTGGGATTTCAGTGAGCTGGTTGTAGGACAGATCTAGTTCAACTAAAGTCGTCACATTGAAGGCATCCTTAGACACACCGTCACTTTTCAGCCGGTTGTGGCTGAGACGCAAATAGCGGAGTCCAGTAAAACCTCTTAGGCTATCCTCAGACATGCCAGTCAGAGCATTACCAATGAGGTAAAGCTGCTGAACAGATGGAGGCAGATGTTTGGGGAAAGTGTCCAGGAGATTGTGACTAAGATCCAGCAGGGTAAGACCTAAAAGACCTGGTGATAAACATGACAACCAGACACAACAGAATGAGTATTTTGTTTACAATTCAAACGTTTGTAGCCACTAGTTCAGTTTTTCCAGAAAGTTTTTCCAGAGTTTTTTGGTTGACACCATTATGTAAAGTTGACTTATTAAAGCAGAAAAATGGGTGTAACAATTGCTCAAAGACAGTTCGGTGAAAGAAAATTAATTTGTAATGCAGGTGGTGGAAAAAACACACACCAACAAGACACCCAAATGTTAGTTTTGTACTCAAAAGCGGTAAACGAACTAAGTCAGAGTAAGTAGCTGGATAATTGAGGAAAATAAACAGACTTAATCGCCCAAATCACACTTAAAACTCTACAACCTCTAAAATTCAGTGAGGCGATTAAAGGAGGTATAAATAATCACAATTCTTCACTGCTCTGTGAATACACATGACCAGCACTAATAAACCCAGGAACACTGATCAGTTCAGAGACAAAACAGTGACTTACATTGACTTTTATTTCTTTAAAGACAGTATGAACCCAAAATATTTCATGTAAATCCATCCATTCCTGCATTCCACACATTCTCACAACCCTGCATGCTTTGGCACAAAAGGATCAGGGCAAATCAAAATTGTAGTCTCTTGTTCACAGCTATGCTTTTGTAATTTGTGAAGCTTGTGGTTTTTCATTGACGCTGCCATGACCGAAAATTTAATTAGGACACTGAAACAGCCCAATTCCATAACAGATCTTTTTGTCTATGGTCCAGAGCACACAGCATCCACCCACCCCACCCAAAAAAAAAAAAATACTGATTCATCTGACCACAATACACCTCTCCACTATATGATATTTCATTGCAGATGCCTCAGAGCCCAGAACTGGACAGGGTTAACATAAGGCTTATTTTTTGTAGTTTTAAGTCACATTTGTATTAGTACCTTTGTATTGTGGTGCTTAAAAAAGTTTGTCAAAGTAATCTCTCGCTCATAAGATTATATCAGCTTTTGTTTAGCATTGGTTCTTGATGGAGTGCCATCTGAGGGATCGAAGATCATGTTTTTTTTTGTTTTTTTTTTAGCTTAAGCTTTCACTCTTGGCCTTTTTTCACTGAAATGCCTCCAGATTCTTTGAATCATTTAATAATTTTAAAATATGCCTTGCAATCTGTCATTGAGGTTCATTGTTTACAATAATGTCATACATTTTCTCAATCATTTGTTAACAAACTTTGCTGATCAAAGACTCACCCTTTCCTGGATGCTGCTTTTGTACTGAACCGTGATTACACAAACCATGGAATCACATAATTATTTTGTTTTTCACATCATTAATATTACAAAATTGACTCATTTTGAGGGAAGGAATGAATGTTTAGAAAGAAAGTTATGTTGAGCAGACAAAACAAGAAATACCTTGAGTAATTCAAAGTAAATGTAAGGAATGATGCATTTGAATTTTATTTAATTGTTTATTTTCTGATTTGGGGTTGAATTTGTGGGATTTATTCATCAAAACTACACAACATTTAACTAAATTAATTAGTTAAATAAAAAAGACAAAACCTTTTGGAATACTGCCATTTGTATTGTAAATATTGATTCCAAGGTCTCTTGAAAATTTCTTTTGAGGGTTAACCAGTTGATGATAAGATACAAATATCTATAATTTCTAACATATTATATCAACAGAATTAAAAAATCACCAAGAATATACCTTTGAAGTCATCTTTTCCAATCGTTTTCAGTTGGTTTCCTCTTAACAAAAGCAGTGTGAGATTCGGCAAAGTCTTGAAAGCTCCATTAGAAAGACTTCCAATATAGTTGTAGGCCAACCTCAGCTGCTTGAGTCCATTAGGCAGCCCGGCTGGCACCTCGGTCAGGTTGTTATAGTTCATAAACAGGTTTACCAGTCGAGTCAGATTGGACAGCATCCTACCATCAAATTTCTGGCTGTGCAGCTGGTTGTTGTCCAAAAACAGCCAGCGTAATTTGGTGGCATTGACAAAAACTTCAGATTCGAAGCCGGTGATAGTGTTACCCTGAAGGAAGAGGTACTCTGTCCTTGATGGAATGTCTTCAAGAAGCTTCTCTAGGCCTTTGTGGTCACAATAAAAAGCTGTGGGCCACTGGATTGGGCAGTCGCATTGTGCAAGGCAATTCTGACTGTTGACCATTCTCGACCAGCTAGAGTCCTTGCGATCTCTTAGGGTCAAAACAGTAGGCTCTCCTAAAAACTGGTCAATACTGGGAGGAAAGCCACCATAATCTGTGTCAACAGTAATGGCCCACATCTGCCCCCAAATAGAAAATAGTGCAATCAATAGCTTAATGTCCATACGTAGGCCTGTCTGAGAAAAAAAATGTTTTAATGAAACAATATGCTTCTGATAGAGTTTATTTTAAAAAAAATACCCAAAATACGCATTTAGGTCTCAACTCACATATCAGCATGCCTATGAGATATCTTACAATGGATGTCAGCTCATCATATAAAACTTTCAGACAGAGCTGTTAGTTTTTTCTGGTGATCCTTCTCCAGACCTAGACCTCGAAAATGTAAGAAGCCTTGGTGTTGTTCTGGATACTCAACTGACCTTCTTTTTTCATGAAGCTAATGTGACATGATCGTGCCTGTTTCTCCTCTAGAACGTCAAGAAGATCTGCCGTTTCTCTCAAAGGAAGCCACTCAGATTCAGATTAGTACAGTCAACTGGACTAATTCAACTCCCTCCTGGAAGGTGCTTTTATGTCCACTACTAAACCCAATGCAGCTGCCCATCTGGTGTTTGACGAACCTAAATACTGCTACATCACCCCATTGTTGCGTTCTTTTCACCGAAGTGATCCTCCACCCAGGACTTGGGGAAATGTATCGTAAGTACTTGTGCTCAAATGAATGGAATGAGCTTCCCTTGTCTTTCGAGTCTCTTTCTGTCTTCAAAAATGACTAAAAACTCACTTTTTACAAAGCATTTAAGATAACTTGTACTTAATCAATCATGATTATATTAAAAGATTCTAACACAGTTTCAGCAAATTTCTTTTTTTAACTGTTTTCTATTTTAACTATACTAAGATAGAAAATGTTTTCTATGGAAGCACTTCTGTAACGCGCTCTGAGTAAGAAAATCTAATTGTTTACCATTTTAAGTTTTGGTTTGAATTCTTTATTGTAGTTCTATATATAGTAGTGTATAATAGTGTGATGGAAATCTAAATGACTGCTGGCCTACTGTCAATTTTACTCCAATACTGGTTTGGTTCAACAGCCTTAAAACTTATTAAATCGTTAACATGCAGAAAAAATGCATATTGCTCTTACCATCTTTCTTACATCTGGTTTGCAGAGCCCTCATACAGCAAGTTAATGTAGATTTTTGTTGCAGCAGACTACGGCAAAGCATTTATTCAGGAAACCTGTACAGATTAACCAGCCAGTAATACATTCCACATGTTTTTGTTCCACGGCCGCCAGAGCTTTTCAAGACTTATTTGCAACCATCTTTGCCAGCCTGTGGTTAAAATATGACCACTATGTGACATTTCATTACAAAGTGAAAACTGTAATGTAATAGTAATATAAAATACTATATGTTGATGTCTTTAACATCATATAGTAAGGTCTTGGGATAGGAGTAGTAGTAACCTAAGTAGATGCCAAGTAATACACATTTTTAAAATAATAGTAGTATGTGCATAAAAATGTCCTCTTTCAAAAGAAAGTTGAATGCACAAACTTTGTAACTCAATGAAGTCAAAATCCATTTATCAAGAAATGTGTTCCCTTAAACTTAATGTTTATAATTCTAAATTAAAAATCAAGAGCCAGTTTGTTTAGTGCTCTGCTTGTGTGGTGCGGTAAGATGTCATTAAAGATGAATCTGCATTTGTGTGGAATAATGAGCAAATTCAGCCTGAAAGCTTCATGTGTCTGTTTTTGCTGTTTTTTCACTGTTTCACTAATAAACTTGTGTCACAGCTCGAGGTTCTAAGAGACTGCAAGAATCAACTTCTCCGAGAGAGTCCAAAATGCTTGTAAACAGTTGTAAAAATCTAAATTAGCTCAAAGATCTTAATAAACTGAAAGAAAGGCAAGGAAACGGATCATAACAGCACAGTCAGCACAAAAAGTTCAGTTCAGTTCATTGTCTTTAACCCCTTATCCTACTTAGGGTTGGGGAGGGGTGCTGGACCCTATCCCAACGGGCGCAAGGCACACGATAACACCCTGGATGGGATGCCAGTCCATCGCAGGTACCTACCCAGAGGAAACCCACACAGACAACATGCAAACTCCACACAGAGAGGACCTAGACCTTGAACCCAGGACCTTCTTGCTGTGAGGCAACTACTTAGTGCCACCCACTAAGCCACTGTTCCGCTCTATGTACTGGAATGTTGTGAAAGTAAAATGAAAGTAAATGTTTGCCGTCATGTTTTATAAACTTCTGGAAAGTCTTCATAGAACTGTAAAGGCTGCCAAGGCAACACTGTCATGTTTCTGGAAGAACACACACACACACACACACACACACACACACACACACACACACACATAATAATTTATTTGTGTGTTACTGCAGCAAATAAGTATTTTTGTGTATTGCATCTTGTAGTGTAATCTAACATTTGTTAGTAAGTAAGTAACATAAGTAGTTGTTAAAAAATAAAACAAACCCCAGGTGAAACTGCAAATATGTAGTAGTTGGCTTTTCATGCCATAAATGGGAGCTCCTCCGATCAACTGGAAAATGGTGCGATAGCATTTAGTTTCAGGGTGTTTGTCAAATTGGATAGAGAGGAGACATAGATTCAAGTTGCCAAATTGTTAATTATTTACACATTTAATATGTAGCAGTCATAATCATTATTTGTTTTTCGATAAGAAATTGAATTGTCTTACCACCAGTAATTAGATGTTAACAGAAATGTCTTGTTAACAGGAGTATCTTATTCCAATATTATTTCCTTAAAAATGCTAGAATGCATGATGTAGCAATTATTCAACGTGACTTTTCCAAATGCATAATGCTGCATATATGCTACATAAACATGCTATGAAGGGCTAAATTATAACACTTTTTATCTTGAAAATATCTGGGATTGAACAAAAAATGTGTGTTTTTTATGGTCCCTTACTTTTAATGAATACAAATTTATAAGCTACAAAGAAAGTAAATATTAAGGTTTCCTTGTATATGTGAGACAACGATATGGGGAAGGTTTTTTTCTTTTCTTTGTTTCAGCATGATTTCATATAAACGAAGAATCGGACTGTTTTGGAACAACGTTTTCGTATGTACTGGGATGTTGTGAGCCATTTGTAAATAAAAGTAAATGTCTGAAGTCATGTTTTATAAACTTCTGGAAAATCTTCATAGCACTAGGAGAAGCTGCAAATGGAACATCGTTTCTGGAATAACATGCACTTATAGATGTAAATGTTTCTTGTATCAAATCTTATAGTGTAATTAAACATTTTAAATAGTTATAAAAACACACTTTTTGTATGTGAACAGAGAAATACAACTTAAAAAAATATTTTATGCTTCTTAACAGAACTATCATTCGAATCTCAGAAAGTCTGTGAGAAATGCAAGGCACAGACTGTGAGTGTAAAAATGTTGGCGTTGGCTAAGCCCATGAGTGTAGCAGAATGGAATGGAAAGAGAGTGTGTTGTGTCCACTCTCACACCCATCAACAGCCCTAGAAACAGCTACAGCTGGAGTGGGCCTGGGGAGCCAAACAGACCCTGTATTTGTATGTAGCTGAGCATGGAAGTGCGGTTCAGTTATAAAACCAGCCTTAGCAAAAAGATCAGATTATTTAAAATGTAAATTTTGTGGTCAGAGTGCCCCCTACCATGTAAGTAAATAATAACATCATAAATTCTGTTCAGTAGGGGTGTTGGATCCCAGCTCTTCAATGGGCGCAAGGCACATGGTAACTCTGTGGACGTGGCGCCAGGAGTGCTACCTACAGGACTATTCAGTGTCTCTAATCAACTTGGTGGCATGTCTTTTAACTGTGGGAGGAAACCAGAGTACCCAGAGTAAACTTATGTGTACGGGGGAGAACATGCAAACTACCTAAACCTAGGTCACCCCACCCGAAGATTGAACTCAGGACCTTCTCACTGTGAGGCAACAGTGCTACCCACTAAACCACTGTACCGCCCAACAGCATAGGTTTTCTTTTATTGTTCGATGCCAGTCCAGTGGAACCTTGACTGTCTTGTTCTTATGTTAAATTTATTTAATAATGTAGAATTAATCTATGCCAGACCTCACAAACCCCCCTTTACTCCCCTAACCTTTCTAATGTCTTCTTTCTAAGGTCTTTTTTGTTATGAACACAAGTATACTTCCTTAAAACTTCAATTATATAACAGACATTCTGTATTAAACAATAATAAACACACACATGCCATTTAAGTGTGCTGTACCATACACAATTGTACATTACTTGTTTTACATTTTTTTAGAAGTACTTTTTCTCGGCACTTGTTTTGGGGTCATTTGGATTTTGAATGACAAAATACAAAGAAAACACTGGACATGTTAGTTGTGTTCTAAGACCTAGCGAGCTGCCTTGTGGTCTTTCTATCTACATAGTCAGCTGCTAAAGGAAACAGAGAGTTGGCATATAAATCAGGTCATTCGGACGCTTAACAAGCTAACACAGTTAGCATCATGCCATTCAAACCAATGGGACAAGGTCGCACAAAGCGTTACCATGTCAGAAAACAAGTGGTTTCTGACAAGACCGAATTTGCAAATAAATACACTTTTGCAAATAAGTTCACTTTTGTACACTCCACATGCTATCTATGTACTAGGTAAAAAATGTTCGTATGTTAAGTTTAAATGTTTGGAACCCCAAACTATTTGTATGGTAAACCATTCTTAACTCAAGGTTCCATTGTATAGAGAGTTGCTCTTTAAACACCTCATTCCAAAACTGTGTACAGTAATATGTACAGTGCTGTGAAAAATGTTTGGTCTCCCAAAGTCTTTTCTTTTCCGTCTTCCAACAAATTTTACTATACAATAAGGTCAACACAAGTTAACACAACTTTTAGCTTTTAAATGTTTACATTTATTGAAATTATTTTTAAGAAAGTCATCTCCCATGTGGAAAAGGTAATAGCCCTTTAAATGCAACGACTGTATAATGGGTTTTTCAAATCACTGTGGAGGAAACATTTTAAATATTTAAAAAAGCTGCTCAAAAAGTGTCTAAACCTTCAGCTTGCACTGATTGTTGTCTTTTATCTTTTATGGATCTTTTCAATCTCAGTTTTACAAAGGATTTTATGAATAATTAAGAATTCCTATATATCCCTAGAGTTTCTGCTAGTTTAAAATTTTAGTCTAACATAATTTTTGTTGCTACTGTTGAACTTTATAAATATTGTTATCTAAAATATCCTTCAGTCCATCCAAGAAGGACGAGCCCCTGCTGAGTCTGGTTCCTCCAAGGTTTCTTCCTATATTTTCAGGGAGTTTTTCCTTGCCACAGTCGCCCTTGGCTTGCTCAACATGGGGGGTGTTTTGGTCTGGTGGTCCTAAACTCTGTAAAGCTGCTTTGTGACATTATCTATTGTAAAAAGTGCTGTACAAATAAAATTGACTTGACTTGACTTATGTTTGCTTCAAGAATTTGCGTCCAATTTCTTTTACAAACTTCTGATGCTGATTTTTGTGGTTTTGTTTGTTTGGACTAGTGGAGTCTGGGTATTTATAAAGCTTTGCATCACATGGCCTTTCCTAATAATGTTTGTGCACAGGCCTAACAGGCTAATAAATGTCTAACTTTATGGCTTTGTGAGATCAATTTATTTTCAAACTGCACAACTGTTCACAGTAAAAGTAATTTTGACCAGGGGAGCCTCAGCTTTTGCATGCCACTATATATGCTTGAACTGCCTTTCATAAAGGGCAAAGGGAAGTGGAATTTAATAATAACTTAACTGGTAAGTATACTTACTGATAATACTGATAATAATAATAATAATAATAATAATAATAATAATAATAATAATAATAATAATAATAATAATAAAATGTTAAGCTTAAGTTTGCATCCTTGGCCTTTATGCACTGATATTCCTCTTGATCATTTAATGATATTATTCACTGTAGAGGGAGACCTCTGGTCATCTTTACTCATCAAGGACTCATTATCTCATTAAAAATATAATTTGCTGGATGCTGCTTTGGTGTATGTTTATTGACAAATAAAAGTTGAACAAAGAAAACATCTCAGATTCAAACTGTCTGTACAGCAATTTACATTTTCAGCATTTAGCAGACGCCTTCATCCAAAGCGACTTACATTACAGTTACAGTATACAGTCTGAGCAATTAGGGTTAAGGGCCTTGCTCAAGGGCCCAACAGCAGCAACCTGGCAGTAGTGAGGTCTGAACGGGCAATCTTTGGATTACTAGTCCAATACCTTAACCACTAGGCTATGGCTGGCCCCATAGTAATAAAAGTCAAATGTAAGACTGACTGCTTTTAATTTTATTAGCATTTGTGGTTGTACAATAAGCATAATAAGCATGTGTTTTTAAAATTCTTATTCTAGACTGCAGTTACCAAATCTTGACCCTTTCCCCTTGTCTGGACACATAATTTCTGGCAAGGACAGATTCACTTTGTCTAAAATAGTGTCTCTCTGAGAAGGTATCACATACCATTTCTGTTAGAGCATGGCTGTCTACCAGCATAATTTCTTTTCCATGTAAATATCAGGAAATCAAACTCTGCTGTGATGACTGGAGAGAGAATCTCACAGTGGGAACACAGACTCATGTTGCTCAGACTAACATGAATTTACCATGAAAGATTATTTCACATGTGTCATTTTATGACGGAAGATCCTTGACTTACGAAGGGTATAAATATGAACATTTTGGGTTATGTATTATTTATTTAAACTTAACGTATGAACAAATTCCAGGTAACAAACCAGCAAAATGCACGATGTCATGAAGAACGCGAACCTAATTAACTTTCTACAGCATTGTTGGGCAAAAAAACAAAAGAGTTATATTTAAATGTAGGTAAATTATTATTGAGGTTTACTTTATATAAAGGTTATTTGGACTTGGTCAGTGACAATTAAACTGTTTTCGGTAAACAGAAGGAGATATTATCTTTCACAAGTGCAGCTTATTCTGCTCTTATGTGCCACACACCCCTCACAGGGAGCACCCACTGAGCTCAACCAATGTGGTGGGACGTCTGGCACAGGTTCATTCTATTCAAATTATTTTTATAAGAAAAATGGATTTAACATAAAAACATTTTGACTGTAGAACCACACTCCGAAACCAATTAAATTCTTAATTTACAAGAATCCATTGTATTTCTCAAATTCCCCATTTTTTATTTCGGCTGCTCTTGTTTGGGGTCACCACAGTGGATTGTGATCCACATTATTCATCCAGCATAGTTTTTACACTGAATGCCTTTCCTGACAAAACCCTCCCTGTTTATCTGGGCTTGAGATTGGGAGCACTACAATTAACTAATTGGTTTATACATCCTAGTGGCTAGGTTATTGCTGGTACTTGTCATGGATCCAGATTACAGAACACATATGTATGTGCCCTAGCCTTCTGAGTTGCCCTCATGTTTATTGTGTATAAATATTCACTGTTTCTGTGATTAGCTTATGCATTCACTGTGTCATGCTAGCCAAAATTATCTTGAGATCATTGTCAAAGCAAAGCCATGGTATAATCTTAACGTCCTTGTTTTAGCCTAGCCATAGTATAATTTAGATTTCACATGTCAAGTCAAGTCAAGTCAATTTTATTTGTATAGCGCTTTTTACAATAGACATTGTCACAAAGCAGCTTTACAGA
>JAYDZG010000025.1:7367053-7387718 GCA_034509265.1 Microcambeva bendego
GCCCTCAATAAAGTGTGGTTTCAGATCTGAGTGTGGTGCGTGTGTCCTGAGGGTGTGTAAGGAGGGGGTGCCGGGTTGGGTTTGATGCCCCGACTCTTCATGTAGGAGATGAACTGGTCAGGGATTTCAGCCAGGACATCTTTAGCCAACCGTGCCATACTTAACACATGATTTCCCGTCCGGTCCATATAATCCCGAAATGGCACAAACTGCAATGATCAATAGGAGGCAATTATTTAGTTTGTCATAACTGAAAATAAAATAATACATTTTAAGAGGCAAAACCTTTATGGTCAGCATTATTGACATCCATCAATATTAAGAATATTTTAATTGAATATTAATTAAAATGTGATTAAAATGTTGCTTTCACAAATTGGATCCATTTTCACATTCAGTTCCTATATGACTTTATTTAGCAAATGAATTGTGACTTAATTGCTTAAAATTAGCATTTTTATTTTATTCTGTTGCTTGTTTACACTGGGTAAAAAAGAAAGACATCTGAGCAGACCAGAAATGCTTTTTATCACCAAGCACACACAGTCTAAAATGTACAAGGTTATTTCCATTAACAGTTCAAAATGTTTTGAGATTACTACTCAGGACACAGTCCCAAACCTCTTGGCTCATGGGGAAGGGGAAATCTACATTTTCAGCTGCTTTACTGCCTTTGTGACAGGGGACCGTACCAGTTTTACAGGAACTATGAAATCAGAGGATTATCAGATCACTTTAGTGTGAAGTGTATAATAGGTTTAAGTCAAACAGAATAGATCCAGCAACCGGACGATGACCCAGAGCATCTCCAATTCTTCAACCCAGGACTTTCTTGCTGTGAGGCGACAGTGGTATCCACTGAGCCATCATTTTGGAGATTAATGAAAGAAAGCTATACACTTAAAAAATGATCAATATTCACATTAAATATTTTTAATATGACACTTATAATATGACAACTGAACAATTTAGTTACTTTTGATCATTTAATGTGTATGGGTTAAAAGTACAAATATTGAATCCAGAATATTATCAAATGTGTTTTTTTCTTACCTGTACAATGTCCCGTTCCGCTAGTTTTCCTCTTGATGAAATCCTTATGTCATCACCATCCAGCTCCACCATTGCTGAGATAGAAGTTAAAATGTTAGGCTCATTTCACTAAAACCAATCGTGTTAGGGTGTGGTATATGAAAAATGATTAACAGATAAACTAGATGATCAACATACATTTGAACATAAATCCATTACTTTGAAAATACTTTGCAATAACATATGTAAGATGACTTTGATTCTTTAATTAGATCCTAGAGCATTATTACGGTCAGGAAATGAGAGTTGTCATTAAAGCTTACTGTAATGTTCCAATTCATTATAAAGTTTTGGATAGTTTTTCAAATGAGACTATACTGAGCTCACACTTGAAATGCATTTAATGTGTATACAGTGTATACAATAAAATGCTTCTGTAAACTCTGAACGCATTATTATTTAAATTATTGCTTTGACACTGCCCAGCAAACCTGCCCCTCCCCCAACATACTGCATTGTATTATCTAAAGAGCTATATAACTACAAATAACTCAGGTAAAAAAATAACCTCATGTCCAGATACTCACTCTGGTTAATAAACTAAGATATGAGATTCACTCCATTTACCACCATAGCTATGACATAGCACATATGTGGGTTTGAGACTTATTACATGTATTTGTCAGCTCATTGCAGCCTAATTAAAGCGATTGGGTAATTTCTATAAATAAAGCAAGTGCAGAATAGATGGAACACAGAAAACATCAATTAAAGGGACACAGTCCAATCATTGCTCCTGAAATGAACTATGGGCTAACTTCAAGAGGTAGTAAAGCCTAGTTGTGTTTTTAGGAGTGGTGAAGGGGGCGGGTAACACTGTAATAAATTTAGACAGTGGGAAAGAAAATGCAAATAATTGCCCAAGGCAGAAAATATTTACTTTATAAAAAAAGAATTATAACTTACCATCAAACTCAGCTTGGCCTACACCAACAATAATGATTGACATGGGAAGCTTGGCACCCTACAGCCAGATATAAGAAAAACTTCTCTTATAGCAATAGTAAAATTACATTTTAATTCTTCATATCCAGTTCATATCAAGTTAATGTATGGTAAAATATCAATATTATTTATTTTTGTCAGAAAAACCCTAGAAACAAGTACACTAAAAAACATTCTATTCAAATAAACAATATAACCTCTTATCTATGCAATCATGGGCAGATAACTCAAAAGCATAAAAATATGGATGGATGGATGCGGCACCACTGGACGCTAGGTTCGGAAGCCGCCGTCCGAGTACCGCAAAAAGTCCGGGAATTACTGCCTGCCCCATTAAAGGGTCTGGTCTATTCACCGGCCACCGGATGGCATTTCCCGGTGGTCACAGGTTTCGGTCGCACCACCCAGCCCGGTATTTACCCGGCGGATCCCGGCAAACCTTGCGAGTCCACGGTTTGAGCCCCAGGTAACACTCGCTTCCTGTTTTCCTTTTTATTTATTTTCATTCATTTATAACCGCTCTGCAATTATGTTTAAATCTTTTACTATTTTTTGGCTGTAGGAATCATAATAGATACAAATCCTGAATGGTAAAGAGTTCACAGGTGTGGTGTGATTGCTTCAAAGGATTAATTTAGATGTTTTTGAACTACTTATCTGTATAAAAAGATTAAGGCAAGTAAAAAAAACACCTGCAATCACACTTTTGTAGTGATATTTATCCATATTTTCGGGGGTAAAAACCCACACATGCTTGCTTGTCTCTAAAATACTATCTTTTGTTTCACACATGGTATGGAAGTCTAAACACCCAGACAAGATAAAAGTTTATGGGTAAATGTTTAAGGTTTTTAACATTTTATTTAAATTTTATATTCTGTATAGTCTACGTAAAAACTACATTAATGCAAGTGTTGTTTATTTAAAAAGAACAGCAACACAGATTTAGACTGATCTCTTGGACAGAAATGCTATCTATAGAACATACCCTGCATGCAGTTCATGTGGTCCTTGTGGGCAACCAGGTGCCACAGGCACCATGTTGGTGACCCTTGCTGATCTAGGCAGTACAATCACAATGTGCAGGTAGTAAAGGTAGTTTATTTTACACTGCCACAATTTTCTCTAAATTTATTTGCAATGTACAGCTTTTCAAGGGTGATAAAGACTGGGCTAGTATACAAGGTTTTGGAATGGTCTAGTCAAAGTACAGACTTGATTGAGATGCTGCAGAATGACCTTCAACAGATCATTCATGCTAAAAAAAAACTGTTGCTGAATTGAAACAATTCTGCAATAAAGAGTGGGCCAAATTGCAAAATGCATAATTGCAGTTGTTGCTGCCAAGGGTGTCATTGCCATGTGCCATAGCTAGTAATGAGGTTTTTGGGGGGCAATTACTTTTTACATAGGCTCAGGTTGGTTTTGATAGCTTTTCCATTGAAAACTGCATTTTGTGTTCAATCTAATAATCTCTATTGTCTCATATTAAAAAAAAAATTAAACATTTGAGTGTGACAAATGTGTGAAAACACAAGAAGCCCTAGCTTACACCCTGTGCACCTCACGTCCCAATGTGCATTGCCATCTTACACCTTACAGCCTTGTGGCTGCATCAATGAATAAGCAATGCTGCTTATGCCGATGGGTGAATATATCAATGCCAATGGGACAATGGCTATAAATTAAAGACCTGGCTGATTACATCGTATATCATGGCTACAAAATTGCATGAAAAGGCGCTCAATCGAAAGCACACCAAAAGCATGCACTGTAATAGATAGTGAAAGTAAAACTTTGAAGATCAGCCTTCACCTGTGCTCTGTTAAGTAAATTAAATTATTTGATTAACAGAACAAGTGTTTATATAAGGGGCATTGAAAGTCAGGAATGATGTACTGGTACACAATTGTATTTTATTTGGATTTTTTTTTATTTTTATTTTTTTATTTGGATGGGCAGGTTTCCTCTGCTGAGAAGTTCAAGTAGCTGCGCCACAGGACTGTTAAAGGGAATGGAAAATGACATGCTGAAAACACAACGAAGAAGAATAGGCCTAGTACATCCCACGTTTCCCGCTGTGCAAGGCAGACTTTTCTCATCATTAAGATAACAAGGACACAGTGACATGTCCCATAAACAAGCTGCGTGGTACATGTTATTGGCTCACCAAAGATCGCTAAAATAGTGCCCAAGAAATCTGTAATCGTTACATGATCTGCCAGTATAAACACACCTTTTCTGAAAGGCCCCAGAGGCTACAACACTATTAAGCAATAGGCACCACTAACCAAACAACACCATGAAGACCATGGAAATCTCCAAACAATTCAGGGATTAAATTGTAGAGAAGTCGGGGTTGGGTTATAAAAAATAGATTAAAATATATGATGGTCCCCTAGAGCACCATCAAACCCATTATCATCAAATAGAAAGAACATGGTACCACAACAAACCTGCCAAGAGAGGGCCATCCACCAAAACTCTAAAACCAGGCAAGAAGGACATTGATAAGAGAGACAGCACAGTGACCAAAGTTAACCCTGAAAGAGATGCAGAGTTCTTAAGCAGAGAATGGAGTATCTGTCCATATGACCACAATAAGCCTTTCACCCAATAGAGCTGGACTTTATGGAAGAGTGAAAAAAGCTTTTACTTGATCTTTTTGGCCACCAAGGAAAACGCTATGTCTGGCGCAAAACCAACACATCCTCTCACCCAAATAACACCATCCCCACAGTGAAACATGGTGGTGGCAGCATCATGCTGTGAGGATGTTTTTCAGAAGCAGGGACTGGGAAACTGGTCCGAGTCGAGGGGAAGATGATTGGTGCTAAATACAGGGATATTCCTGAGAAAAACCTGTTTCCAGATGTCAGTGATTTGAGACTGGGACTGAACTGAGGTTCACCTTCCAACAGTACAATGACCCGAAGCATACTGATAAAGCCACACTCGAGTGGTTTAAGGGGAAATGTGTAAATGTATTGGAATGACCTATTCAAAGCCCAGACCTTAATCAAAAGGGGAATTTGTACTTAAAGATTGGTGGTCACCAGTGGAAACCATCTAACTTGAAGGAGCTGGAGCAGTTTTACCTTTAGAAATGAACAAAAATCCCAGTGGCAAGATATGGCAAGCTCATAGAGACTTATCCAAAGTTGCCAAGACTTGCAGCTCTTATTGCCACAAAAGGTGGCTCTACAAAGTACTGACTTTAAGGGGGTGAATAGTAATGCACACTGAAGTTTTCTGTTATTTTGTCCTATTTCTTGTCTGCTTCCCAATAAAAATGCAAATGTTCAAAGTTGTAGGCATGTTCTGTAAATGAAATGATGCAAACAATCCATTTTAATTCCAGGTTGTGACGTATCCAAACACGAAAAGTGTCAATGAGGGTGAATACTTTTGCAAGGCAAAAAATAGTGTGGCGTAAAATTCTTTACAGGATTTTTTAAATGTCTTTGAATTGCTCATGGTATGCATTAAAATGATGATTAAGGTATGTATAAGTCATCAGCCAACATTGTGAGAAATCCATTTTCCCCAGCATGACTCATGTTTCATTTGTGCACTGAATGAAGAGTTCTTGAAATGATGGACTCATGCCAAGGTCCTTAAAAAATAAAGTGTTGATGTGGAGAGGCCATTTAGTTGTATGTAATTCAAGAACTACTCAAAAAGGGTGGTCGGGTTTCAGTTTTTAATGTACAATTTTCATCCAGAAAATCAAAAACATAAATGTAAATCAAATTGTTAGAGTACCGACAATTATCTTGTGATTTTTCAAAATCATTTCAATATTCCAAACTGTTGCGATAAGAATATACCTTCCTAAGTGTTAGTCTTTTTAGTTCCAATTTAAGTAAAAAATGTTTTCATAACCTGGCATTTAATTAAATATTTACCAAGATTAATTGACAAATAATAACTTGTAAATTTGGTACTACAGCAATCTTAATATCCATCATTAAAAGCATGTAAAACTTGTCAAATGATTCATTTCTTTGAATCATGGATAAATATCTGTTTTTGCAAACATTTTATTTAAAAATGTATTTACATAGAATCCTGTCAGAACGCTGCATGGTTATTTTGGCTGCCTTCAGTGTTTCTTTTCAGAATAAAGCATTGTAACAAACCCACCTGACAGGATGCGTGAAGACCGTTCCTGAGTAATCACTAAGGACCTATTTATGACAGATCTTTATGAAAGCCCATCCCATCAGTGTATGTCAAGACCTCCACATATAATTGAGCTCTATTTTGTGTCATCATCTCCTGCTTTGAATGATGGAACAGCACAGAAATAATGGGAAAACAAAAAAGGCTGTCTCCTCACAATGGCTGCTTTTGGAAATGCTATTTTTATAGAAGTTTGAACCTTTTGTAAAATGCAATAAAATTAAGAATCTGCTAATTTTTGTAACATAATTGGAGCACAAAATATTTTCCATTATGTCACTGATCACATTTATGGTGTTTTGTAATTCCATGGTCACTGAAATGTTTCTTTAGCACATTTTACTAATAACAGTATGAAAAACTCTTTTCATCTTTTCCCCCCAAAAAACAAACAAACAAGCTCACCCATGGAATCCCAGCAAACATTTCCACTGTCTTTCAGGCCTTATGATATGAGCTTGTGTCCAGAGATTTCAGGTGCATAGAATTGATGTATTGCTTTGTCATAGCCAAGTCATTGTCTAGTGGTTAGGGTACAGAACTAGTACATAGTACAGGACTAGTAATCTGAAGGTCTCTGGTTCAATCCTTACCACTAGCAGGTCGCTGCTGTTGGGCCCTTGGGCAAGGCCCTTGACCCTCATTGCTCAGACTGTATACTGTAACTGTACTGTAAGTCACTTTGGATAAAGGCGTCTGCTAGACACACTGAGCATGTTTTGTATTCTTTGTACTCTGTCCAAAATACTCTGCCTCTCTCCAAACGTTTTGTATCAATTGTACCAGCCACGGTGTTGATCTGCAGTTCAGGTACTACTCGTTGCCTGCGGTGGTTCATCTGCTACGATTTTTAGTTTTCCTTTTGATTATTTTATCCATTTATAACCGCTGTTTTTTGTTGTTACATTTTAATAAACTCATGAATGATTCTGCAAAATTGTGTCTAACGTTTATACTTTGTTTGTCGGAATCATAACATTAATGTGTTGCAAACATCAATTTTAAATGTATTTCAATGTATGAAATCCAGGAAAAATATGGAGCATATTTTTATCAGCTTTAAAATGTTTTAAAATATCTTTTAAATCACAGATTCATTTCTTTTTACTGAATAGTTGAAAAGCCCCAACTATGTAGGTCCCAAAAGTACCATATACTACATACAGGTGTTGGTCATAAAATTAGAATATAATAAAAAAAAGTTTATTTATTTCAGTAATTCCCTTCAAAAAGTTAAACTTGTATTCATTATATTCATTCATTACACACATAATGATATATTTTAATTTTGAGGATTATAACTGACTACTAATGAAAATCCCAAATTCAGTTTCTTAGAAAATTAGAATTATTGTGAAAAGGTTCAATATTGAAGACACTAATCAGCTAATTAACTCAAAACACCTGCAAAGGTCTTTAAATTGTCTCTTAGTAGAGTTCTGTAGGCTACAAAAGCTTTTTATTAGCTTCATATGAGTCATTATTTAGCAAAAAGCCAAAAAATGTTGTGTGTCTATTACTATTCTATTTAATGATTATAGATTAAAAGACAACAAATTAGGAAAACAAGACAAGTCTTTTATAACTAGTTATAAAAGACTACTTCAGTGATGGAGCAATGAGTCAAATGCAGTGCAAATAACTCCAAACTGAGCGCCTTAAAATGTTGAAATACAATACGATTGTGCAGTACACCATTCCTGACTTTTAATGCCCCTTATATAAACAATTGCCCTGTTTATCAAATAATTATCTTTACTTACCAGTCTATTGGTGACTCCTGTGCAGGCTGTTCTTTGAAGTTTCACTTTCATGATCTATTACAGTGCATGCTTTGGTGTAGAGTGGTGTAAACCTGCTCCCAGCCACTCCCACTGTTTTCATCCTTTGTTTCAAATGTACTCATGTATTTATTAAAACAGCAAAATATTATTTAGGTTATAATTAATAATTATTTGGGCAGCACAGTAGCACTGTCACATTTCTTTTCCTCAGGGGAAAAGGAGATGGTGAAATTGAATGTTTGTTGCTGTGTGTCTGTCCGTCGGTCTACCCTGTGCTTTATGATATTTATCTGTTTTTTGCATGCACTGGCTAAACTTCTTTGCAACAACGTCAGTGCCAGTCGAGCATCTATTAACCTTATGAAGTTCACTTTAGAATTGGTTTTCTTTCATTGGAGTTATTCTCAGTGCTGTATTCATTGATCAAAATTTGTGCATTGATTGCAGCCAGATCAAAAATGTTGTACAAAATTTGGACAAAATTTAGTTCTGTACTCTGATGAAGGGATTACTTATCCAGGAATAAGAAAGGAAATAAAATAAAATTAAATAAATATATGTATGCATTATTAATAATGATAAAATAATAATAATAAAACGTTAGAATCATGTCTGAAGCACATGTCATGTTAATGTTATCAGATACGGTTGTTCCACCAGTATTTGTTTACTATGCATGGAAATCATTATTATGATAATTATAATAAGCTAGAGTATTTATTTATTTGTGGGATTTTTCTAGATGTATATGTGGTCACACACTCACATCGTCGAATTGATTAAATTCCAATAACAATTAAATTTAGTCCAGCAAGTCCCCTTGTTTTCCTCTGGCTCTTGCCCTGCAGGAGTGCTGTTTGTGGGGTTTAATACTTTAAATCCCAACACTTACAGGATGAGAAATCCTGAACAAAGATTTCTGGCATGTAGACAAAGCAGCAGGCAAGATCTTAAAAGGAAGGTGTGGCTGTTCTAGTGATTTTATTAACAGTCGCAAATTCCCTTTAAATCCAGTCTGCTGGGTAATCAAGAATTTCTGCTGCACAGAAGATTCTTTCCACCTAGAAAATCATGCTGACCACTTACCCGTGAATGGATTTAATAGCCGTTTTATGGGCTGTTTTCTCATCATATCTGATCACCAGTTGTGCATACAACACACAATTTATGTAGTTTAAGTTGTATTATTAAACCTGAATGTTTACATTCCTAAATTTAAAAATGTTTATTACTATTAACACTTTTACAAAAAAAAAAAAAAATTATATATATAATATTAATTATTAATATAATATTAATTAATTGCCACTCATGAGTGCTCCTAGGAAATGTAATATTCGTGGAACTATGACAGCCCAAACACGCAACCCTAAGCTACAGTTTAGGAACAACAGCCATACTCTTACCAGCCAAACTAAGCAACAATAGTAATCAGAGGATAGTGGGAAACCCTTAACAATCTTCAACATTTAAGAAAAAGTAGATTCTAAATAATTTTGGTTTATTTGACACTTTGTCAGTCAGCTTGCTCATAAAGAATTTGGGTCCTAAAATCTGTAAAGTTGCTTTGCGGCATTATTCATTGCACAAACCCCATTGTAAACTTATTTAAATGATACAACTGATCAATTTAATTGAATTTTACAGAAAACCATCTACAATTTGATGCCTGCAACACAAATTTAGGAAAAGACAAATGAGTCCTTATTTCTTATAGGATAGGTGATGGAACACAGGGCTACACCCACCTCAGTCCAAACTTTTTGTGTACTGCAAACATACAATTTTGAATGTCTTCTATATACATTATAAAGTAAATGAAAACATTGAAAATAAATTTTACTGTTATAAAATATACTTTAAATTATTACATATACAGTTGTGAATCCTTTCGGCCCCAGTTAGGGGTCACCACAGTGGATCATGGATTATTGATTTAGCAAGGTTTTTATGCCAGTTACTGAAGCAATCCTCCTATTTATCCTCCTATTCAGACTTGGGACTTTTCACTGCAATGCACAGGTTTGTGCATCCTAGCGTCTATGGTGAGTCCAATGGAAAGGTGACAATGCTGAGTTTCAAACAAGGGAGTTCAGACTCTTTGATAAGACTATTTTATAGATAGTAGATGGATAAATGTGATGTCCATTTAATTACTAATTACACTGTACTTACATTCACAATGGCCTCCTTGGTCTGGGCCATGTCTGATATAACCCCATCTGTGATTATAAGGAGGACAAAGTACTGTGAGCCATCCTGCACAGCTGCTGCATACCTATTAGACCAAAAACAAAAGTGCTATCAAATGCAAAATGTGTAAAACAGTTAGATTTCATCTGTGGGTCAAAGAGAAATTCAAATGAAATCATCTCTCCCTTTTATTTAAGAGGCCGGCATGCTGGCATGACGTTGTTTCTGATCAGCAAAACACTTTTATCTGGCTTTATGGTTTCCTGAATTAATTCCTATGTACTTCAACATCTTAACCCATTTCTATTTAAAACATGCTTAACAATTTCTGTGAAAGTTCAAACAATTTGTTTGTTTGTTTATTTGGATTAATGATAATAATTGGGAGTAATGTTATTCATTACAAAAATGTCATGAGTACACAGATGATATCAAATACAAGCCACAACTGAAACAGATTTCCTGGCAACAGAGTTGGGATTTGTCACTAGGATGTACCAAGGTGAGAACAAATACTCTACAGCATGCACTAAACCGCAGCTCAGAATATGAAGTGGCTCAGAGAAGTTAGATCATGAGCCAAATCTGATGGACAAACCAAAATAGATAATCCAAACCAACAATTGTGTCCACCAGAATGAGGTGACTCAATTGCAGATCGATGCTTCTTCCTTAAAATTTAAGTTAAAGAAAAAGACACAAAATGTTGGTGGAATAGAGTCTCTAAAGTAGTAACTTGTGGTATAATTTGTTAATGAATGTTACAGCTCTTTTGCCCCCCTGCATTTAAAAACTTTGGTTCCCCTTTACTTACACTCTACCTTTTAGGACCTGTCAGCAATAAATGCAACCAACTAAGAAAGACCAGTCAACCACACTTTTCTCAACTTGTACCAATAACCATATAAATGATTTATCATTAAAATTATTTTTTGTTTATTGATATTTTGTTTACACCATAGATTATTGTCCTGACTGAGAAAAGTTATAAAAAAGATGGTAAAAGAAAAGATGCCTGGTGAAGACATAGCATTTATGAACAATTTAGACATTGAACATGCTCTCCTAAAAGTCAAGTAAGTCCTTAAACAGACTAACCTGAGAAAATGTTGCCTTCAGAACAGAGACTTAAGATTTAATGAATAACTTGTTGGATCATTATAATAATCCCATTCTGATTATTTAGTAGTGTAAACCTTTGTAAAGTAATGATTCACACCTCAATGTTTGACAGGTTTTTGCAGACAGAGACTGGATGTTTATCTACCTGGTTAACCATAGAATGCCAAACATATAATGGTCTACAATATTTATTTGTGGCTTAAGCAGGTCCTTATTTCTTAAACCACCATATGGCTGGTTTGTGGGTATTTGTGGTTTATGACTTTGAAGTGGGAAAAAATGAAATGCACAAACAGTACACAGAGTGCAACAAAAAATAAACTTGCATTCCAACTTGCATAGTACAAAATTATATGTAAGAATAGTGCATTGGAAGGGATTTCTTTATAGATATATCCAATGTCTTTATTTTTTTTTTACCTGGATATTTATAACCTAGAACCTCTCCCAACCTACATATATTTCACCAACCAGCAAAGGATTTGAACAAAGTTGTTGACCACTTATCCAATAACCAACCAATAAGTCATTGTTTAAATTAATGCTGTTACAGTGAAGTATTTAGATTGAACTTAACAGTATACATGTTTCTGTATAACATACCTGGCTACATGATTGACGATAGGGGCAAAGTTTGTGGGACCATACAGCTGTACATTTTTTAAGCTCTGATGATAGGCCTCCAAAATCCCTTCAATGCCATTACAGTAAGGGTTTTCAATATTGCCATTCTGTTTCAAAGAAAACATTGCAATGAGATTAAAAAACAAAAATGTGTTATTTTTTCATATTTTTTTACTTTTCAGACACAATGTATTGTGGATAAAATTTGAAACATTTTATTTTTCAGTCTATACTCTCTCCAGAAATTTAAATGCCATTCAACTCTGGGCTTTGACTATTCCTGTCAAGAATATTTGGAGACTTGGGCCAAAGGCACTATTTGGAATATTACTAGTTGCATTTATCCTGCGCAGAGGTGGTAACAAAGTATATTTATGTAGTTGTCAGGTATCTGTCATGACATATAAAAAAATCTATATTTTTTACTCAGTACATTTTCAAAACTGGCTTGTTACTTTAGTTTTACCTAAATATTTATGGTTATTAAGTTTTTTTTCATGTTTATTTGGATTCAGTGCAAACTGAATCAGTTTACCAAATGACTCTTTTCAAATGAATCAGTGGATTCAAATCAGGGCTGCATTCTTATCTATGGTAAATATTTGTTCATTTTGCTCAATTGGTTTACCATGTTACAGGAAGATTTGGTCAGAAAGGTCAGGTGAGCAGAAGTTATGTTTTTTTGGATAAACACTGTAATGTAATTTTTGTTTGGAAGTGGCAGAATATAATTGGTGGTTTACTTTTATACTTCTACTTGAGTAAAACAATGTTATGCATAATTCAACTTATTACTAAGTTACTAGTACTTTTTCTTAAGTATGGAACTTGTGTAATTCTGCCACCTCTGATCCTGTTCAATTAAATGTTTTTGCTTTGAACAGTTATTTACAATTAAACAATTACAATTAAACTTTCCAGAATGATAGATTTAGATTTTTTCAGATTTAAAATACTATTTTCACCACTGTGTAGTGAAATAAGTCATCTGATCCATGCAGTGAAACACACATATACACACTAGTGAACACTGGGGGCCAGAGCGGTGGGCAGGCCAAGCCATGTCAAATGGCCATAAATACTGGCTGTCTTACCTATCTGACTATTTTAAGTTCTTTTCCAAATATTCAGAGATATTCAAATATCAAAAGTACACTAAATACAAAATGCAAATAAATCCCACAGAGAACTACATCATGATTTCAGATAAACACTAAGTTCTATAGATCAGCATGGCACACCTTGACTTTGCAATCTTGGCTCATCAAAACCGCCCCAAATCTGTCAAATTGTTAGAGCATTTCATGTAGTACTCAAGCAGTACTTGGTATACATTCCTGTAGCTGGTTTAATCTTGTAGGCATCCTGGAAAAGTTATATTTGCAGTTAATGACCAGTTGATGACCATTTTCACTGTGTTCCATGGTGGATTTAATGCCTTAAAATGGATAATTTTGATACTTTGTAAGCTCTTTGCGGTCCATGTCATTTTTTTCTGTAGGATGCAACTAAATGTGATAACGTCCTACTGAAGAACTGAGCTTATATGAGGTTAGTCACTTTAATAGATGGTTCTGGCAACTAATTAACTTGTTTCTATGTGACTGGTAAATTTTGAACACAGCCACATCCTCATTTATAAGACAATGTGCATGCAATCAAACATTGACAATGTAACGGGGTTATGTAAACTTTGGACTTAGCCACAGGTCGCCTCACAGCAAGAAGAAAGGGATATTCACTTAGCTACTGTGCTGCCCTAATGATGATTAAACCCAACAATGACCCTGTAGTACACTGTAAATGCTGTTTAGCGCAGCAGTTTTACAGGTTTTTATGCAGTCTACTGCTGTTTCACATGCTGTCATCATTACATGATTAAAAAAGAGATACATGTTATTTTTTAAAAAGTGCTGGATTCACATGCAATACTTTTTCGTCACCTCACCCAAAAGCATTATTAGATAATAATCAGGATTATAATACAGAGGAATGCAGGTAAATTTTAATTTATCAAGCTAATTTAAATTCAACCACTGCAACCCATATCACATTATATTTAACATTTTCCTTCTCATTACTGTAATGTCTTTTGTTATGTGTTTTGTATCATTCAATCATCTTAAGGATTATTCGTGTTAACCTGCTTACTTATTAGAAGTTTTGGAACTCAATTCCTTGAACTGCTGCTTTGAGACAACATTCACTGTAAAATAAGCTAATAAGGGCTTGGCATTTCTAGCATTAATACCAATGTCCCAGCACACCATGGCAAAGAGAAAAGTGCTGAACACAACTGACAGGTAGAATACCTTCAGCAGTTTTTGTGCACATTGAATGACCTTAGCCTACTCTATCCATTCCTATAGAGGGTATCAGTGTTAAGTGTCCAGCCCAGTTCTGTGGATAATTTTGTTTATATTTGTAGGTACAAAGCTAAATAGTTTGAGGGGGTTATGTGTAAATCATTTTATTTAACAAAAACAAAAGTGGGCACATCCACATATGTTTCACCTCATTTAGCTTATATCTTAAGATATAGCATACTGGATTTTTTTCATGAACCAAAAAAACCATTAGGAGTTCTGAATATGGAAGTGGAAGCAGAAACTGAGGCTCAGCTCAATTTAGACTTCTACAAAACTTCACAGGTCTACAGAGAGTACAAATCCATAATCTCTCCCCAAGCAAACCGGATAGATTGCATTTTCATCTCCCAGGCACAACTCATACATCATTAAGTAGGATCTACTTTTTTAATAGAAGGTCTGTTTTGATAGGAAAAGAAAACAGATGTATGTTGTAATGAGACAATACACCATATGGTCAAATATATATAGACACATGTCCTTAAATACAAGGTCAGAGGTTTCACTATTACTAGTTGTATAAAAGTGATTAAATAAATGACATTCTATGGCATTTTTTTTCTGAACCAGTGGTTTCTGGTAACCCTTTGCCTGTTTCCAAATGATTATGACCCTGTGCAAAAAATAGGTTTAAAAGAAATCAGCATGGAAGAACTCCAGTTGCATATGAAGTAATTAAAATCCTATTAAAGACTTATTTATTTAAGATGTGTCTACAAATAAACTGAAGTCAGTTTACTGAAAAATATTTGAACCTCGTTATGCCAGCAGCAATGCATTACATTACAAAGCAAGACATTAAGCAGCATCCTAATTGTATGCCAGATTTTTTGTACAGTGACCATGAAAATATGACCAAGGGTCTTCCATACACATCCTTTGATGTGTTACTTATAAGTATAGAGGACAGGAATAAATAAATAGGTGGATTTTACTGCTGCTTTAGAATAAATCTCTCATCTGTTAACAAACTAAAGGTCTATAACACATCATTGCTTGATTTGTCACCCATTTTGGGTAACAACTAGAGGCAAGTTGATATGCAATTTTTGTGGGAGGACATTGCTGTCATACTGAGACAGTCACAATGAGCAGTTATTCAAAATCTTCTAAATTGGTACCCTTTAAAGGAGCATGACAATTCTACACATTCAGTGTCAATATCGTGACAACTACTTAATGTGTCACTTTGGAATGGAGCCTTTTTCAGTGTATTAATTAAAATTATGAAAAATATTCTGGCTGATTAAAATATGTACCATTTTGATTTATGTTTGAATCCTATGTTTGTTAAATATGGACAGTATAAATTACATGGTTTTCAAACTCACCAGAGGAAATTCATGAGACACTCGTCCATCAGGGGGTAATTTTGCCCCAAAACCAAGCGCAGGGAACATTTTGTCACTGTCGTAATCCTGGATGATTTCTCCTACAGCCTTCAGTGCCATTGCATAGGCATTCATCTGGTAGGGGTTCATATAGTGGAGTGATGTTGACTGGGATGGGTTACCTAGAAATTTGTTTAATAAAGTTAGAGATTAAGTTTACCTCCATTAAACTATGCACTTATTTCAATGTATTGGCACAATGCAAGTAGTCATTGCATAATAGTAAATTATTAATTTCATACAAAAGGTCAGGTCAGACTGATACATTCACAGCCATTGAGAATTGATACACATCCATTGACAGTTAACATGTTAACACAAGGCAATTTCACTTAAATTATTTAAGCTGTTTGTCAAGTCATGCCCCTGCATCTTGCCATAAAATCTGTATTCATCAGAACAAGCAATGTTATAAAATTAAGTGAACCCAGAAAAAATATCAGACATGCATATAAACAAAGCTGGCAAATCATGAGATGTATAAATCCAATATTGAAAACATAATGGTTTGTTGTATCAATGTGCAATATGGGGATTGAAGTTTAATGTTTTGTTTTATAAAAGCTGTTGTTGTTATTAGTAATACTGATAGATATAATTTATGTAGTATGTATATTTTTGACTATGTGTATATTTCTTGGGCTTCAGAACTATTAAATCTCTACTCTGGGCAATAGCAAATACATGTTCGATTCTGTTAAATTGCCAATTTTAGGGGCATATTCACAATTATTAAACCTCTGTTTAACAGGAAACGCATAATGTTTAGGGAGTCTTTAACCATTTCTTAAAAAAAAGTCATCCTTTAACCACTTACCATTAGAGGCAGTGAAATCAATGGCTACTGTAAAATTGATTTGTGTCCTGGAAAAAAAACAAAAAGCCAGAAAAAAACAAAGGTCAAGAAAACATTGTCACTAAAAAAACAGATTATGTTGAAATAAAAAATAAGGGATCAGCCTTGGGAAAGTTGAACAAATCTACATTCCTATTAATATGCAAATACATATCTGACAAATTAATGACACACATACAACTGCACTATTTATAATAATAAAACACACTAATCTTTACAATTAAAGATTAATTAATCTTCCCACTTACAAATGTAAGTTTGGAGGTGTGTAATCTAACAGTTGCAGTGTATCACCTGACTTTGGATGATGCAACAAGAAAATGATTAAAATAAATTAATATCAACATTCAAATTACATTACATAAAAGCAGTAAATCTTTTTAAATGGTTAACTCCATTTAAGTCCAGATCAGTCCAGGCATAACCTAAAGAAATCTCAGTTTAAACATTCACCTCATTGTAGTGCTTTCCTTTGTATTAACCCCTTTCTAAGTTAGCAAAGACACTCGGCATGTTGCATTGTTGCTGATAATAATTGATAAGCAGCTTAACCAATAGTTGTGCATAATAGTGCTAGTGATCAAACAAGCATGGTCTGCAGGTAGGTCCTATTACAATACAAAAACACAATGCAAGCATGTAAACTGCAATATGTCAGTAAAATTGAAATCCAGAACTTTTCAGGGAGCTCAGAAATCCGGTGTGGATACATTTTAACTCCTAAAATGGGAAAATATCAAGGATCTGTGTTGGTGGTATTTGACAGGGCATCTGTATAGACTGTAGATAAAAAATATAGTAGCTATAGCAATACATTTGTAAAACATTCACAGTCACTATTAATTGTAAATGGGTGATGGCTTTGTTCAGTTGTTTAGCCATATAAGCGGTTGTTATCTAAACATTACCAAATTTACATTTGTATGATATTCTTGAAACAAACAACAAAAAAGATGCTTTTAAAATCTATTCAAAATGGACCACTATCCTCCAGTCCAGTCCACCCAAGAATGAAGTCTCTGCTAGGTCTGGTTCCTCTCAAGGTTTCTCCTTGTATTTTAGGGAGTTTTTCCTTGCCACAGTCGCCCTAAGCTTGTTTTTTGGTCTGGTGGTCCTAAACTCTGTAAAGCTGCTTTGTGACAATGTCTTGTGTAAAAAGCGCTCTGTAAATAAAATTGACTTGACTTGACTGTGCTTAGCATTGTTATTGGAACATTAAAATTAAAAGTTGCTTTATTTATGAGCTTTATTTTGGATTAAATACTATATGTATTTGTACTATATATACATATGTACTTATGTACAAAATGTATGTTAGCTGTTCCTACTCATAACAGTATATTTTAACAAGGATTGTAATTATTCTTTTTAATAACCATGTGACTGAAGCTAATTGAATATTATCTTTAAAAAAGTTGTTGGACCAGGGATTTTTAGTTTCTACCTTGAGATGTGAATTTATTTAGCACCCTAATCCTAAATATAACTATGCTTATTTGTTCATATACAAAACCTGACAAGACTGTAAATAAAAAAAACACAGTAGCCATAGCAATAAATCTGCAAAACATTATTACACAGTTAATTATAAATGGGAAACGCAAGCGCCTGTTAATCTGAGAACATTACCACATTTACATTTGTATTATATTCTTAAAACAAAAAGAGATGTTTAAAATATATTTAACATTGACCACAAAAATGCAAATTCATATAGAACACCAGAATGAAATTCTAATTTAATTTCCTGAAATTTAAGTCGGATTAACATAATTAATTAATTATGCAGTGTGCAAATTAAGGGAAAAGAAGAATAAATCAGACCATCCTTAAGGATTAAGGAAAAAACATAATACATCCACAATAAAAAACAGAATAAAATACATTAAACTTTTGAATTGCTAAATAATACTGAGCCTTTCATCCATTTATAACCAGGACTGTAATTACTTTCCTTTAAATTGGGTGGTGAGAACCACAATAAGGAACTCTGTTCACAATTGCAGATGCTGGACAGATTCCAGAGCAGACAGGGTTAAGGGTCCTGCTCAACAACCCAACAGTGGCTGCATAGCAGAGCCGGGATTTAAACTGCCAATCTCTGGTTGATAGTCCAAAGCTCTACCTACTAGGCTACCCTCATCTTTTTAAAATGTCAAAAATTAAATGGTCAAATATGTACAGTTCTGTTAACATTTCACTGACTACAAATCTGAGTTTGATCAGAATAAGCTACAATTACAAATCGACTGACTCGATTTTGTTAAATTTTCATACATTCCAATAGCATCAATGCATTTGCTGTAGAAGCTGAGAGTCTATTCACTTCAATGGGACTGCATGGAACATTTTTTTTCATTGCTCACTGGTCAATGGATAAATGCCATGATTTTGTCACACCCCTGGACACTGAGCATCTCTGGGGTAAATGAAGCTGTGGGGGTCTGTATGTGGAGCTTCTGCAAGATGACTGGAGGATCAGTAGAAAGGCTGAATCTCATTTTAATTGACAGCTATTTTGAGAGCTACACCGTCACTTAAACATCGTGGATTTTGCGAGTGAAGTCCAAAGACAAATTGCTACCCATTAAATGGTATTTGCTTAGTGAAAATATTTGACCATTTCCATTGTTTAGTTCAGTTCATTGTCTGTAACCCCTTACCCTAATTACGGTCGGGGAGGGGTGCTGGAGCCTATCCCAGCTCTTCAACAGGCATAAGGCACATGGCAAATTAACCTGGTAGCATGTCTTTGGACTGTGGGAGGAAACCGGCGAACATGGAGGAAACCCACACGAACACTTGGAGAACATGCAAACTCCACACTTGCTGTAAGGCGACCGTGCTGCCCCCATTTCCATTGTTCATTATGTAAATAAATCACTCATAGCCTTTCATTGTTTCAGTTTAACAAAATGTAAACATTTCATTGTTTGAGTTTAATCTTAAGACCTAAGGTGCAAGCTCTTAACACATATATGTCCAAAGTCCAGCTCACACGTTTAGTGAAAAGTTGTTTTTTTTTGGCCTGCCATATAGCACACAAATTAAACATGCAGTTCCTCTTCTAAACTTATAGAGGCAGCGTCATGTAACAGATGTCTGCCATAAACCTCAAAAAGAACAAGACTGAATGATGAACTAATCACAACCCATGATGCCCCAGGGCTTGGGAGAGGGTTGTAAGAGTAGTGATGTTTGTTTTCATGCAAAAAAGCATTGCACAACTAATAGACATTACTTTTAGATGGTTAGACGTAAACATGTTCATCGCCATTGTTGTTTCTTTAGTATTTTGCGCTTCTATGCGTGTTCTATGAAACAGTAAAGTTACAAAATACAAAAAAAAAAAACATTTATGTGAAAAACAATGAAAAACCCACTGTAATACACAAACACACAAATGTATGTGTGTTCATCTGAATTTTCGTCATGTTTGTTTATGCACTTCATGGTTCTAAGGCCTCTCAGGAGATCATGACATTTAAATCATGACATTTATACTTATAATCTCTTAGTGTTTCAGTACAATAATCACGTTACGCTTTCTGTTTCACGTTAAATGGTGTTCATTTTGTCTGGGTACCTTTTATCTCCTCATATCACACACTTTATAATAAATATTGAGTTGAGTTTTTACCAAATCTGTATTTTGACATCTGACCACATGATATTCTCCCAATACTCTTCTGGAACATCCATATGCTCTCTGGCAAACTTCAGATGGGCCTGGACATGAACATTAAGCAGGGGGACATGCCTGGCACTGCAGGATTTGAGTCCCTCTCAGCGTATTGTTTTACGTAGCCTTTGTTACTTTGGTCCCAGCTGTCTGCAGGTCATTCATCAGGTCATTCCACTTAGTTCTTGGATTTTTGCTCACTGTACTCATGATCATTTAGCCACACAGGATGAGATCTTGAGTTGGGCCCTAGATCGAGGGAGATTATCAATGGTTTTGTATGTCTTCCATTTTCTTACAATTACTCCCACAGTTGATTTATTCACACCAAACTGCTTGCCTATTGTAGATTCCCTCTTCCCAGCCTGGTGCAGGTCTACAATTTTCTTCCTGATGTCCTTCGACAGCTCTTTGGTCTTGGC
>JAYDZG010000025.1:7387818-7401653 GCA_034509265.1 Microcambeva bendego
TTCTTATAACAGATTTATCTATTTAGATTTATGTGTGTGTGTGTGTGTGTTGTATAGCTAAACCATATACATACACGTAGATACAATATTGTGTAAAGCGATACAACCGTTAACAAGTTTTGCTCTCTTTTATTTAGCTGCCTGAGGGTGAATCTGAGGAGCCCACAGTAAAACACAGTGGAAAACTGGGGAAGAAATGGCGGAACGTCATCAGTCGCACCATGACTCGAAAGACTTCTAAGATGGTACAGAAAGCTCTAGCAGAGGAAGGAGTAAGTAAAATCCAGTATTTGAAACTTTATTTTCAATAACACTTGGTGTTCAAATGTTATTTCAAATACATTTCAAATCTATGTACATATGAATAGAATTTCATATATAAATATCAGCCCATATTTGTGCAGACTGTAAATGAACTAGCACATTCACATAAAACAAATGCCATAAGCGTTTTATTCGAATAACAATATATTGATTCTGTCGCCCCCTTGTGGATAATCAGGAGAACGCCCAAGTACTTTGAATTATTTATTTATTTATTGGTTTGTTTTTACCAAACTTAATGGATTTTTGGGTTTTCCAGGTAGAAAGTGGAGAGGAAAGCTCCATGTCTCCCATCTCTCCTAATGACTGGACTCCAGACCTGAGTGCTGGGAACAGGACATCTGTGTGTTCAAACAGTTCAGAGGACACCATACATCCCCCTCTCAGCCGGCAGCTCTCAGGATGTAAGATCTTACATCACTATGTTACATTTATAAAATATTCGGATTTATTTATTATATATAAAAAATCATTTGACAAGGATACGGCTAAAACGTTTCTCAGCTTCTTAATGCCATTATGCACAATTTACCAACCCTCACACCCTCCTTCTCTGAAACTTAAACTAGACCTCAATGACAGTGTGGTGACACTAAATTCTGGATCTGTTTTTGCAAGCTTTTTTGGCTATCCGATTTATATTATTAATTACAGTTGGCTCATTAACAAAATACCTGTACATGTCATCATCAATAAGACAAAACATCTAACAGCAGGGAGGTCCTGGGTTTGATCTCCAGTCCAAAAACATGCAGTCAGGTTAATTGGAGACTCTGTGTGTTACTATGTGCCTAGTGCTCATTGAAAAGCTGGGATAAGCGCCATTAACTAGCTATCCTGATTGAATAAGCGATTAAGAAAGTTAGTGGGTCAGTGATATATCCAAAAAAAGTAATTCATAATGTCAGATTTGTAAAAACACCCACAGTGCTTTACAGGATAAAATAACTATTAATTCAAAATACATATAATAATAATAATAATAATAATAATAATAATAATAATAATATTAATAGTAGTAGTAGTAGTGGTGGTATTTATATTTATTATTAAAATATAAGAGTTTTCAATTTAATTGCATCACTAACAAATAAGTAAGAAGACAATCTACCAAATACTACTGTTAACTATCTACACTGCCAGGTCACATTATTATGACCATCTTCCAGCAACATAGCAGTTCACCAGGTTTTCAGACAGACCCATGTACATGTTTTAAGGCTTAAAAAAACATCCCTGCAAACATTTGGCCAGGGTCAGTTAATCATGCCTTCTCTTCCCACATACTGACTAACAGAAAAAGCCACATGACCCAAAAACTCATGGGCACTCAATGAAGTTTTAACAAGGGTGGTAAACTTACCGGTCATAATCCCCATTGCAGAGCGCCCTCACTGGTATGTTAAATGACTGCCAAACTGGATTGAGGGTGTTCTTCACTACCTCTGTCTTGTGACAAATGGTAAACCTTAACAGGAATTTAACATTGATAGGCAGATATTTTTATTTCATGAAACAACTTCATGACACAAAAGAGGATATATAATTAGAGTCCAGTCTGATATTATATAACAAGACATATCAGAATGCAACCAATAACAAATAAGTATCTAAGGATTTGCAAGGATGTTACATCATCAAATCACTGTTTATGTTACTTTATTGTTATTAATGTAAACAATTGGCAAAATCCAGATTTTAGCTCTTTAAATAATAGACCCACGATTTTAAAGTATGAATATTAAATTCTTAATCATGTCAAGAGTATATCTCAGAGAGAGAGAGAAAGAGAATGATAGATAAAGGGATCAGAAGTGCTGTTAGACATCTTTAGCATTGTGGGTTGTTTGGTTTAGGCTAAGAAGTATTTATTCCTTTAACCCATACATCTTGCAAATTTGATTGTGCATAATGCAGCTGTTCTCATATGGACATAAAATAATATTCTCTGTTGTTGGTTAAGTGGTCAATGTGTACTAGTATTTTTATTTGCTTTATTTCTCTAGTGTTTCTCTTCATGCAATGTATGATGAAACCAAAGCCCTTTTAATATAATTCTACAATGTAGGTTTAAAGATGCACTTGTTTTCATAAAACCAATAATTGTATAGTCTTATAAATATTTATTGAGATTAAATCAATGAAAACCTTGTGACTGTCAAATTTAAACCACTTGACAAACTACTACTGCTACCCGGTGCCAAATTCTTCCAGACACTGAGTTTTGTTTGGCAAGTTACTACATGTACAGTTTAAAATTATTGATCACATCTTGTTATATAGGCAAAAGAGAGTTAACTCTGGGTCAGTCTTTTGCTTTGGAATGGGGAACTTAACAAGCTTATATTTACACATTTATGATGGACATGGTATTCTCTGACATTTTATCAAACCATAGAAATGAATACTGTATTTTTCATGTCTTTACTAAACACAATGTTAATATTCATTAACACTAGAAGCGCCAGGCTGCCCGGACCTAGTTTTTACTTACTTTTATCCAAAAGTCTAGCATTCAAATGAGTAAAACAGATGAATGATTGATGTAAAGTTAACCAACTGAAAAAAGTATACTCACGTTCCATCTTCATTACTTCTGTAGAACACCATAAATGGATCTGACTTCCCAAAAAAGTCCTTTTTGTCCAACTTATTTGCACAAAACTGCATTGTTGAGCTATCCTGTAAAGACAAAATGCCAAAAAAAAACCCATCATCTAAATATCTGGAGATTACGAGCATATAATACACTCTGCATATTAGATAAGGCAGTCAGACTGGGTCTTCTTGTTTTGCACACTTTCCTCTGTTACTATTTGATTTTTAATAATTTATTATCCTATGTACACTTGCACATATGATGGTAAACTAAAAGATTGTTCAAAAATGTGTTGAAACTTAAAAAAAAGTTTCATATTCCGTACATTGTAAAAGACCAAGGTGAAAGCAAAATACGTATGTACTGCAAACCTGACTGAATAATGTTTTAAGATATCGCTTGGTTTCACTTAGACTTGAAGCCAAGCATAGATGCTTTACCAATGCTTTACCTGGCTCTGCCAGGGTGAGTGCTGTGATAGCTGGAAAATGCTGCAGCAACAGCTATGGATATTTGTGATAAAATTGTGGCAAAAGATTTTTCTTGTCAACTACGAGATAAAAGAGGGTGGGATCTTTAAACACAGAATCCGGGTTTAAACTCAGATACCTGTGCAGAAAGCACCCACAACTCATCACACCCTGCAACTCTTCCCTGTTGGCAGGACGCATCGGTTCCCGTCATCCAGGTGATCCAGATCATCAGCGGGACCGTCAAGTCCCTCTGGCACCACCCGCAAGCCGCCAAGTACTCCGGCGCTCAATGCGGAGACACACCTACCTTCTGCACTGTGTGGGGAATGCACAGCCTTTATTTATTTATTAATGATCTGTTTCTTTTCTTTTTTCTCCAACCCCTTCACCATGGCCTTAGCTGTGAGGGGCAGATGGCGAAAATTATCTGAAAATTTGGGTTTTCCTCCTGAACATCCTCCTGAAGAGACCACTGTTTTTCTTTTTTTTTTTTTTTAATAGTTTCATTTAAATTTGTTTAGATATATGAGCTATTAGTAGCCACATACATTTAATACAGAAGGGTAAATACATAACATAAAAGCCTGCTGAGGGGTTTTCAAACAACATGTAAATGTTGTCTATGTCGAGATTAAAGTCAAAGAGTAAACATTGACTTAGAAATTTATAGCAACAGCTGCATTTTTATAAATTCTTGTAATATTGTGCATTAAACCAAGGTTAAATATTCCCCTGAGAGGAGCTCTGATCCTACATGCAAACACTGGCTCTGCTCACTGAGAAAGCAACAGGATATCTAAATCAATACACAAATGCATTGTCATGCAAAAACACCCACCCACATGTTTATCAAACTTTCTTATTATGAATATGCTTCAACCCACAATTACATTGTAAGGCCAAAAGTGCCATATGTGGATGTCTGAAAATTACATTCAAAAGAGCATAGCTAGTCGGTTAGGTGGTATGGTGGCAGGGGGGGTCATAAAAACATGGATGCATGTTTCAGGGTCCACCCTTGCTTTAGTCTATTTTTGACATCATCCTAAAACAATGAAAATGCATAATCTAACCCCTTTCAGACAATGTTCTTATCTGTGTTGCTTGATTACATTTCTATACATTTCAATCAATGTGTTCATCATTGTGTCAAATGTGTTGTTTTGATATAACAAATTTCATTAGCTGTTGAGTCCTCAAGTTCATAATATTTAGACTGAATTTTAATTGCATATGCATGATGCCAAATTGGAAGTAATTTACAGAATGAATTAATAACCATCAAATTCATGACACTTTGTTCTTACAGTGAAAAGGAATATTTTATGGGCAACACAGGAACAAAAAAATGCAAATCTCTTGCATTGATCTAGATACTAGAGGTGCAGAAGAAAACCTGGTAATATTGTAATGAAGGTGCTTCACTGTAATGGTGTTCAGCTGCATTCCATATCAGATAGAACCTGAAAAAAGTAAGAACGTTACAGCCCAAACCTCTTTTCATCTCACAAATTTTGATTTAATTTAGGAGCACTGAATAATGTTTTTCTACAGCTTTCACAGTGACCATTTTGATCGGAAACTCATAAAAGGCCAGTGGTTCAGACCATTCCGTTGAACCGCAGTTTGGCTTCCGGTGTGGTTGGCGTTACAGATCGCCTCCCCCTTAGGGTTTAAGTGGCGAGCTGCCCTAATTGGGCTGGGTGCTCGCACCTGACGATCCTCAATAAAGCCGAGTGAAGCACTCAGTTTGCACTTTACATGCACTTCCGATCAGGCACACCTCAACCGTGTGCAGGTGCCCTAGTCGCTGGTAGGTTAGGGACAGACTTGTATCCCCTGGGCCCAACGCCGTTCAGGGGCATACGGCTGAAAGGCCTGAGGTCCGCGGTTCGGCATCCAGTAGTCGTCAGGAGCCAGTCTTCCCTTGGCGGTTCCTGGCCCCCTCTACTGGCCGAGTTTTGGGTCTACATTCCCCTCTGCCACAGATCTGGGTCAGAACAGTCAGCCCAGCGATCAGGGCACCTCTCTTACTTTTATTAGTTTTGGTTCGTTTTTTTGTTGTTTGTTTCCGTTTGTTTTATTTTACAGGAGCGAGCCCCAGGTCCCACTTGCTTCCTGCAGCGGTTCAGCTGCCACAAGGGCTGATTTTTTAGTTTTCCTTTTTTATTTTCATCCATAGATAACCGTTTTTATTTAATTATCTTTTAATAAACTCGTGTTCTGCAATTGTGTCTCACTCTTTTTATATTTTTGTTATCAGAATCATAACAGTTTTGGTTTGGTTATTTTGTATTAAATTACAACATCCTGTTCTAAATTAAAATCTTACTGAATGGACTTTAACAGGCCTTAACATTGTCATCAAAAATGAAAAAGCTAAATTAACAGGTCATGCTGAGGTAAGATGGCAGACACATGCAATGCATGAGTCATTTACTCTGAGGTATATTTTGAGTATCACCTGCACTCAATTAAGTATGTTACCTTCTGTACTTGGGTACACCATTTGGTATATGCATACCAACTCCTAAACTCTGAAACCTCACTCTTGCAATATTTAGCTTACATTTCCACAGACTCGTTGTTAAATGCTAACAGTTTCCTGATTCCTTCATTTTCTATGTGTATCTTCTGTTCTACAATTTAATGTGCTGTGGCTGCCTCCCAAATTCTTCACTTATTTACTTTTTTTAACACTTTTGTTTCACCAGTGAGTGTGTGGGATGTACCATGCTGGTGGACGGGTTTGCTACATAGGTTGCACACAAGAGTTTTTCGAGTTTTTTTTTTAATGCTTAAAGCACACATTCCATTCAGCATGGTTAATATGGCATTTATTTTTTGCTCTGCGTTATTGTTGTTGAGCTTATGTAACTACAACTTGTAGTAGTTTCAAGTAGACAATAAATCCAAAGGCTGAGAGTGCTCATTATCCCCAACACACACAGTGAACTCCAGAGCTACATAATGAAACCCAGAACTCAGAATAGAGTTGAATTTTTGAGTTGCCAAACAGGTAGTGTCTGTGTGGCATAACCACCATTCAGAAAAACCCTCTTGATTACCATTTTTTTAAAGAAAGGAACTGCTACCTTGATAATACTTTTGTTTTTTACAAAAACAATTTTGCCGAAAACCACTGAACAGAGGGAGTAAAGTCACACTGGAAAAAAAAGCATTCATTAAACTGAAACCACAAAGGTTAAATAGATTTTATGTCAACAAGTTAAGAAGTGTTGCTAAAACAACAACAAGGGGTGTCCACCTACTTTCAGGCATATAGCTTATTATGAATTCCCATTGATTATAACAGTGCTTCCCAAACTTTTTCTGAGAGAATATTTTTTCCTTTCATTTTTTTTACTTCCAGCTCCATTGGAATTTAGAATTGAGAAATAAACTTGTTTAATCATGGTAAATCTGATTTTTCAGGTTTTAAATCAAAAAGGAATACAAGCACAAGAGAGTATTTTTCTGAAACTTAATGCAGAGCAACCACTGGATTATAAGATAATAAGATAGTGTCTTATGGTCAAGCTTTGACTCTTAGGAACTAGATTAAGTTTATTACTGTGCACCGAGATTCATTTACAGTGAGGAAAATAAGTATTTGAACACCTAAATGGGATTAAGCAGTAAATTCCACTAATTCTCCTTAACATATATTAAGCGCAAAGGAATATTTTTTTGCATAATAATGTAGGTATTATGAGCTAAAAGTAATTTCAATAGTTAAAAGTGATGTTACATAAACACACATACCCTGCAGTTTCCAAGCTCTTCTGCTGACAAGACAATTGTGCCACACTTCTTTCCTGGGATCCCTCTGCAAAAAATACAAAGTGTTAATTCATGCCACAATGTAAAAATACAACATATAAAAGGGCAGTGGTAACACTTTGGTTAAAGGGTTGGACAAGTAATCAGAAGGTTGCTAGTTCAAGCCCCACCACTGCCAAGTTTCCACTATTGCCCCCCCCCCCCAGAACAATGCCCTAACTTGCTTAAATTATATTCATTACTAATTATATAACTGTTCACTAAATGCTATAAATGTGTAACAACAGAATTTAGCATGAGTGAACGGATGTTTTGGCATAGGGGTCTATAGCCAAGTCTCTTCAGATCCACTGTTTATGACAACTTACAAAAAGAGACAAGAAGATACAACAGGTTTTACGGCAACCCTGACCTGTTACCTCTATTAAAATTCAATTTAATTTTATTCTTCTAACTTTCTAATATACAGTGGGGCAAAAAGTATTTAGTCAGCCACTGATTGTGCAAGTTATCCTACTTAGAAAGATGAGAGAGGTCTGTAATTTACATCATAGGTACATTTCAACTATAAGAGAAAAATGAGGACAAAAAAAAATCCAGGAAATCACATTGGAGGATTTTTAAATTTATTTGTAAATGATGGTGGAAAATAAGTATTTGGTCAATAACAAGTTGACTTGAGTTGAAGTTCAACTCAATACTTTGTAACAAACTTTGATGGAAATGACAGAAGTCAAACATTTCCTGTAAGTCTTCACCAGGTTTCCCTCCACAAATATTTGATGCGGTTGAGGTCTTGAGAACTTGAAATGCTTTTTACAGAACCACTCGTCTTGACCGAGTGGTATGTTTGGGATCATTGTCATGCTGGAAGACTCAGCCATGTTCAATCTTCAATGCTCTCACTGATGGAAGGAGGTTTTGGCTTAAAATCTCATACATTGCCCCGTTTGTTCTTCCCTTAACATGGATCAGTCGTCCTGTCCCCTTTGCAGAAAACAAATGTTTTCATGCTTCACAGTAGGTATGGTGTTCTTTGGATGCCACTCAGCATTCTTCTTCCTCCAAACATGACGAGTTCAGATTACCAAAAAAGTTCTACTTTGGTTTCATGATATTCTCCTAATCCTCTTCTGGTTCATCCATATGCTCTGGACATGACTAACTGACTTAAGCAGGGGGAACATGTCTGACAGTGCAGTATTTGAGTTCCTCTTGGCGTAATGAGTTACTGATGGTACCCTTTGTTACTTTGGTCCCAGCTGTCTGCAGGTCATTCATCAGGTCCCTCCATGTAATTCTGGGATTTTTGCTCACCATACTCATGATCATTTTGACCCCTCATCTTCCGTGGGGCCCCAGATTGAGGGAGATCATCAATGGTCTTGTATGTCTTCCAATTTCTTACAATTGCTCCCACAGTTGATTTATTCACACCAATCTGGCTGCCTATTGTAGATTCACTCTTCCCAGCCTGGTGAAGGTCTACAATTTTCTTCCTGGTGTCCTTCGACAGCTCTTTGGTCTTGCCATGGTTGAGTTTGAAGTCTGACTGTTTGAAGCTGTGGACAAGTTTTTTTTATAAAGATAATAAGGTCAAACAGGTGCCATTAATACAGGTAACGAGTGGAGGACAGAAGAGCTTCTTAAAGAAGTTACAGGTCTGTGAGAGCCAGAAATCTTGCTTGTTTGTGGGTTACCAAATACTTAATTTCCACCATTATTTACAAATAAATTATTTAAAAATCCATTCCCTGGATTCCTTCCCTCATTTTGTCTCTGATAGTTATAGTGTACCTATGATGAATATTACAAACCTCTCATCTTTCTACCAGGCCTCTCGGAGTCTATCCCTTGGCATAGGACTAGGATACCAGTAGTATGTGCATCTTGCCCTCCAGCCCTTTGTTATTAATCCATTAAAGTTTAAGTTGACTATCAAGATTATTAATATCTGTCCTCAGATGCCCACGTCTCACACAAAGAGCCTTCAACAGTAATGAAGACAGATGCAGGTTTTCTGTGTGGTCACAATAAGGCACCAGCGAAATCCATTTTGGCAAAGACTTTGTTTACATCAAAGAAGGCCTATGTGTCTTGACAGCAAGCATCCCACTTCACAAGATTCAACTACCATGCAGCAATGTCAGATTCTTGTTCAAACATGAATCATGTTTGGGATAAAAAAAATAATATGACATCAGTTGCTTGCATTGAAATGAGTCTTTCCAAAATAACTTTTTGTATGAAAAAGGTATTCTGATAGATCAGTGTTCACAGTACAACATTTAAATTTTCAGCATTTAGCAGGCACCTTCTATCCAAAGCAACTCACATTACAATTAGAGTGTACCACTTGAGCAATGAGGGTTAAAGGCTCAAAGGCCCAACTGTGGCAAGCTAGCAGTCGTGAGGTTTGAAAAACAGATTAGTCTGTGGCAAGCTATTAGTCCTCTACATAGTCCTGTACTCCCTGTACACCTGTAACAACTAGGCTATGGGTGCCTCTCACCAAATACTCAATAATTATTCAAAATTGCATAGAAAAGGTTAGCATACAAAACTTCTTAAACAATCCATTCCAAAATAATCTGTGAAGTGGAAAAGTGTACTAATGACCATGATATTAAACCAAGTACATATATACACTGAAATGTTTGTTTCTACTCAAGTCTTTCACTTTGTTTACTGGCAATTACATGGAGTGAAATGATACTGCTAAAGTAAGTCACCTGTTTAAAAAAAATAATTATGGCTGCTGTTGTTCATGTTAATTCACATGTTAAAATTGTAATCCCATTAAAAAATAAAAAAAATAAAAAATAAAAAAAAAAAAAAAAAAAAGTGACCTGCGGTAATTTGTGATGTTTTCACATCGCAATTGTGTTTATACTGCATATTGTTTACATGGGCCTTTTTCAGTCGTTTGTGACAAACCACTGAAGCTACTGCCAAATTTTGTGAAATGTAGGGAATTCCAAATATACTTTGTTAAAACAACAATTATTGAACATTTGGTGCTTCAAAATATTCTTTGGTCAAAGCATGCTTTTTCTCACCAGGCGTCATACTGTAGATCCAACAGTGCTTTGCAAAAGTATTCACCCCTTGACCTTTTTTGTGTTTTCTTACCTCACAACCTGGAATTAAAATGGATTGTTTGAAGGTTTGCATCATTTCATTTACAGAACATGCCTACAACTTTGAACATTTGATATTTCTTATTGTAAAGCAGACAAGAAATAGGACAAAATAACAGAAAACTTCAGTGTGCATAACTATTCACCACCCCCAAAGTCAGTACTTTGAAGAGCCACATTTGCTGCAATTACAGCTGTAAAACGCTTTGGATAAGTCTACATGAGTCTGCCACATCTGGCCCCTGGGATTTTTGCCCATTTCTCAAGGCAACACTGCTCCAGCTCATTAAAGTTAGATGGTTCCACTGGTGAACAGCAATCTTCAAGTCTTACCACAGATTCTCAATTGGATTAAGGTCTGGGCTTTAACTAGGCCATTCCAATACATTAAAACACTCGAGTGTTGCTTTGACAGTATGCTTTGGGTCATTGTCCTGTTGGAAGGTGAACCTCCATCCTGGTCAAAAATCACTGACAGACCGAAACAGGTTTTGCTCAAGAATATACCTGTATTTAGCAGCATCCATCTTCCCCTCGACTAGGACCAGTTTACCAGTCCCTGCTGCTGAAAAACATCCCCAAAGCATGATGCTGCCACCACCATGTTTCACTGTGGGGATGGTGCTTTGGGGGTGATGAGATGTGTTGGTTTAGCGCCAGACCTTCCTCCATACATTTGGGGAGTCTTCCAAATGCCTTTTGGAAAACTCAAAAGGAGCCTTCCTATCTTTGTAAGTAAAGGCTTTTTTTCTGGCCACTCTTCCATAAAGCCCAGATCTATTGCGTGTACAGCTTATTGTGGTCATATTGACAGATACCCCAGTCTATTTCTGGGAACTCTGCAGCTTCTTCAGGGTTACCTTTGGTCTCTGTGCTGCCTCTCTGATTAATGCCCTCCTTGCCCAGTCTGAGAGTTTTGGTGGGCGGCCCTCTCTTGGCAGGTTTGTTGTGGTACAATGGTCTTTCCATTTGATGGTAATGGATTTTATGGCGCTCTGGGGGATCATCAGAGATTTGGATTTTATTTCCACAACCGTGAGTTGCACTTCTCTACAACTTTGTCCCTGACTTGTTTGGAGATTTCCTTGGTCGTGATGGTGTTGTTTGGCTAGTGGTGCGTCTTGCTTAATGGTGTTGCAGCCTCTGGGGCCTTTCGGAAAAGGTGTGTGTATATATTGACAGATCATGTGACACTGGTGGACTTCATTTCAGAACTTTTTAGGGGCTTCATAGCAAAGGGGGTGAATCAATATGCACATGCCAATTTAAAATTTTTATTTCCACAATTTTTTTTTCTATATATAAATTCTCATTTCATCTATTTTGTGCCACTACATCACATACAATTCAGATTAAAAACATTTAAACACAGGTTGTAAGGTAACAAAATTTGTAAAAAAGACAAGGGGGTGAATACTTTTGCATGGCGCTGTAAGTTCATAAAAGTTTTAGAAAGATTTGGAGACCTATGGCTGTTGTGTATTCCACTAGTATCCAGACAATGTGATCCATAAAAGAGCAAAAAGCACAAATGTTTTTATATTTTGAACCTTTACTTCAACTATCAACATATAAAGTAAATCAAATGCAAACACTTGTAAACATTGTATGGTTAACAATTCTTATAAATTAATCTAAATTACCAGAAACCAGTTGATTAGAAAACTGTCAGACTAAATCATCTTAAATCGAACACTGCACATACCAAACGTCACCTGCCCTTTTTAAAATGACAGCTATCACTTACACATGTTTAAATAACAAGGATTAATATAAAATTGTGGACTTCCAAATTTATAAATAACCAAATAACTTAATTATAAACATATTAACACAACCTAAACATAAAATTAGTAACTAAATTATCCAAGGACATTTTGGCACCCAGGCACATTACAAACAAAATGAGTTTAGAAGACTCCCATCGTGGTAACATTAGAAAAATTGTTGTTAAATGAATCCCAATAGACTGTAGATGCTTTAACATGGCAATGTACGTGTTGCATCTGGAAACAGTTAATTGTTTGTGTGAACAGATTAGTTTACATAACTGTCTGAAAGATCAGTAACTCTTAACAACCTTACATTGACAATGGCTTTTAGAGTTCCCACTGTGTCTGTTGAGTCAAACACCGGTTCCCAGCATTGTCGTCATTACAGAGCCCTTCCTAACTGAGCTATTTATGGAAATGTGCCTAATCAGGGTCGACAACCTGCACCTGGAGCTTCTACATAAAAGCAGGCTCAAGGTAACACCTTTTGTTTTGTTGATGTTTGTTGCTGTGGTCCTCGCACATTTGTAGGGTCAGTTGGTCCTGCCAGGCCTTGCTTAGGAGGGGCAGAGGCATAAAACTAAGCGGTTTGAGGTATTAGAGACCTTTAATTTCCCATAGGGAAAGTTGAGATGCCAGTTTTGCATCCTGAACAATGCGATTTATTTTGGTATCTCTGTGGTCGTTTCCTTCCAGCGCAGCTAGCTGAAGGCTAACATGAGCACCGCCAGAGACACTCATCTGTGGCTAATAATGCTTCCTGGCACTCCGCAGCTTGATTGCACCTGCCTGACAGTAGAAAGATCCCGGTTGTAACCATGTCTATAACAGATAACCTGTCTTGTGTTTTTCCACTTGTATTGTAGCAAACATGATGACCACGATCTGGGATCCGTAATCTTTGCTAACCCAACTTAGCCCCTACTATCGACAGCCATTGGCACATTTCGTGGATCTCCTTGGACAGTCATGCACCAGCCGTTTCAAATGTTTTTTATATTTCTTTGTCAAAGTGTCCGCAACTTAGCTAAGCCATCTGAAGCCAGTGACCTGGGCTCAAGCCCCAATTTCATGGCAGGCTCCACTCTACTGCGCTGACCAGTACAAGTTCTGGGTACTTTTGAGCCGGTTCTTTTAATTCAGTGTTTGGCTCTTTTTGTTATTTATAAATAGATAGATAATTACTCCATCTTTGTGTCCGTTTCCTCTCTTCAAATACAGGCTAGCTTTCTGCAGAGTATTTATTTGTAATAATTGTTTATTAATTTTTATTAGATTGTGTTACGTTGGGAGAGATAGGCGGACAAAAAGATGCAGAGAAATTAGGTTTTTTATTAAATAAACAAATAATTAATAACAAAAATTATAATAAACCAGAAGCCGAGCCAAACGGGCACCGGGAATCGCAACTAGCGAAGTGAAAAGAAATCTTCAACCGAGTGTTGAACCCGGATCACCGGTATGTGGGGCCGACGTTCTCCCGACGCGCTCGTCGGCACAAACCAACTGCGAGAGAGAAATAAAATAGCAACAACACAAACATTAGGCTAAACGTAAACAAAAACCCCGGGACGGCGACCCTGGCGTATAGGTGACGCCGTCAGAGTCCAATAGAGCCCGATCCCCAGCACGAGAGTTACTCACTGACTTGAGCGCAGTGGATTGGAACCGAGCCGCGGGGGGCGTGGTCAAACCCGAGCTCGCTGGCAATAGAGGCTGTGGAGAGGAAGCGTACCGGTACCGA
>JAYDZG010000025.1:7505184-7518444 GCA_034509265.1 Microcambeva bendego
TATACATATACACACACACACTGTTTGCTGCCTCAATTGGGTTCAGGTCAGGTGAGGAAGGGGGCCATGTCATAAGTTTTTCATCTTCAACACCCTTACTAGCTACACTGTTACTCGGTCCTGTAGAATCGACAGTAGATTTGCAAACTTATTAACAAATCAGTGGCTGATCCTGGTGCAGAGGTTAGAGAAAGAGCTTACCCACTTCCCGCGGTTAGATAATGACTGGCTATGGCTTCGCTTTCTAAGGACACTTGAAATTGTTGTGTTTAGTATTGAGAGGTGTTCTGTGTGCTCATTTGTCAGCATTTCTTTGAGAGTCATCTGTTGTAGACAGTGTTTTAATTGTGAAAAGATTTGTAAATTAGTGAAGCGCACTTTGAAGAGTGTAGCCTTCTTTCATTAGTCCTCGTGTGATGTGTTCCCAGCTATTGTACTAGCTTTCTGATCATGCAAGCAGATGTGTGTGATAATAAAGAAGTTTTTTAAATATAAGATTGAGTCGTCTTTAAAAGAACAGCATTCGACAGTTTTGTTTGCTTTTCAGCTAAAAACATTTAAACATTATTACACCACTTTCCACAGACCGACACGGATCACTATACTAATGTTACCCCGATTTGTACAAACTGTCATTCATGTAAGCGTGTTTTCTTTGCTATAAGTTGGGTCAATTTCGTTATTTTTGTTTGAATATGTGTTGTGTCAACAAAAATAGTAAATTGTATTGTTCTTAATAATAAGCCACAATATTTTTGCAAAGACAAAATCATAAAATGCAGCGGATATTAGTGGTTTCTGCTAACTATTATTAGTTAGGTTCCAAGGGAAAAATCGGCGAAAGAATGAGTCTGCAAACCTTGAACCGCTAATTGAGGTTGGATCACTGTATTCTTATGGGATATTTAGTAACTTGTAGTCCACTTTTTCATATAGTAAGTGCTACTGATGCTTTACCGAATACAATGAAAAACTTTATATATGCTCACTCAGATTCTGCAGTACACGGTCTCTCTCCAACTGTGTGTCTCGAATCTTATTCTGTAACAGGATGAGCTTCTCCTCGTACTGTAGCTTTAATGTTAACAGCCGCCGCTGGCTGTTTTCTAGCTCATCAATAAGTTTCTGCTTGATTTCAATCTCACAGATCAGGTCCGCAAGGTCTGCCTGAAAATTAGCTGAATCAAAAGTGAATCCACAGGTTACTGTATACAAACATTCACCTTTCTGTGGTATTTACATTATTTATTCACCTTCTTATCGATTTATATTTACAAAACCTTCAACTGCCCCACTACATTTGAAACCTTCCAACCTTTTTCATCTGAATCAGAGTTTGAGTCTACAAGGCTCCCATCACTGTCCAATTCTTCATCCTCTCGGATATCCTTATCATCCTCACAGTTACTCTCCTCCTCAGGCAAAGGGTACATGTCATCCTAAACAGAGATTAAATTGTTACAAACCAACTTTGTAAAATGCAATGTCTGATTCATTAAATATATTTTTGAATGTTTCGGCCGAAGAACTTGATTGTATTGTTATATATACACAATACAATAGCGGCAGCCGTGGCCTGGTGGGCTAGTAGGTTGCCAATTCCAATCCTAGAGCCAACAGGTCATGACTGAGAAGCCCTTGAACAAGGCATACAACCCATAACTGCTCCCAGGGCCCCGTGGCTAGGGCTGCCATGTTCTCACTGCCCCTTGGTGTTCACTAGTGTGTATCTGTGTTTCAATGCACAGATTTGATTAAAATGCAGAAAACAAATTTCACTGTGTTTAAAGCAAAGTGGTGAAAAAACAGTGTCTTAAAAATAAAGACATGTAGAATATAATTGTCCATTTCCTTTTCAAAGCAAGCCTAAAAATGTAGGCATTTCAACAATATACATAATAATCTACAATGTTTAAAATTATGAAAAAAAAGTGGACTAACTTCATCAGCCTCGTTGTCAGAGTCCCCGTCTCCATTTTCTCTGTGCTCACTGACCTGTTCCTCCTCCTGAGCAAGGAGCTTTGCCTTCTTCTTGAAGCCCTTCTTATCTTCCGGACTGAAAAATGCAGTTAAATGCAATCATTGCTTTAAAACAACATAGTTCCACGTTTATACAGTGGGGCAAAATGTATTTATTCAGCCACTGATTGTGCAAGTTCTACTACTTAGAAAGATGAGAGAGGTCTGTAATTTTCATCAAAGGTACACTTCAACTATAGACCTCTCTCATCTTTTTAAGTAGAAGAACTTGCACAATCAGTGGCTGACGAAATACTTTTTTGCCCCACTGTACCTCTGACTTATTTGTAACCAGAGCCACTTGGATATCATGCCCTTGTTGATGGTTTTACACCATGGAAAAGTTTGTATTATAATTCCTATATTTTATTTTATTTTGGATCGCTACAGTGAATCATTGAAGAGCTGGGATAGGCTTCAGCACCGCCCCATCTGAGGATCGAACCAAGGACCTTCTTTCTGTGAGGCAACAGTGCAACCCCTTATTCTAATTATATTAATTAAGTTAGATATTTGTGACTCAGCACTCAAAATAGGAATTAGACTTCTCACCTCTTTCGTCTATGGCTTCTCTCCTTCTTTTTCAGCCTCTCAATGTCTAGCTTGGCTCTATGAATTACATCTGTGAGCTCAGCCTCCATGGAGATAGAAAAGGAGGAGCCCAGAGGGTGTCCAGGTGGATGTGCATGGGACACGGAGTAAGGAGAGCGAGAGGAAAGACGAGATACACTGCGTCTCAAAGACTCATTTATTGCCTCACTCTCCAACAGTTTAGATCTGAAAAAAAAACTTTTACCATTTAAAACGTTAGGTTAAATTAACATTATAACATGCTAAAATACTCTATATGCATGCTAAAATACACATTATAGCATTCTAAAATAAACTGATAAAAATCTTTTTAAAAATTGCAAGAATTTTCATTTTGCACTATTGGATCTTAATAATGACTCAATAATAAACACAACTGTTTTGAAATGTCTTTAGTAAGGTAACCTATCAGTAACCCTCCGTTATTTTTTTTTTGACACCTGTATACTGTGCAGTATATCTTTCACACATTAATATAAACTTAACTAGTATATATGAAACTCACTTTGTACCAGTGTGTAGAGCAACTGCCTATTTTATGCACCTACATTAGCAAAGTGATCAAGTGGAGGCTTTGGTTAATAAAGGAGTTTTGTTAAAGATAAAACCGAGTCTTCTCTGAAATAACATTACTCGACATTTAACCAAAGGAAATGTGCTTCATAGTAATTGAACTCTCCGCCTCCGCTCCAGGATCAGCCACTGATTGGTTAGTACAACCTAAATCGATTCTACTGGAAAGAGTGTCACAAAACACTGCAGTGATATTTGGGAATTAAATTATGAAATTGGCATTTATAGGCATTTATTTTGACCGCATCTGTTATTCACGATTTTTTGCTGTTAGCGGCTGCTCTTGGAACATAACCCGCATGAATTTTGGGCTTTTACTGTAAATGCAAAAGGACTATCTTACTGCGTCCAACCTCTTCAGTGATGGCACGTTGTAAGAGGCCTTGCTTATGTTGCTCAACAATCCAACCACGTTCAAAGTCAGTCAGCTGTTTTGCTTTTGCCACCAGGCAGTCTTGCAAGTGTGAATACTTGACAGAAAATGACATGGAATCCAAATTGTTGGTCTTTTAAAGACCTTAAACTTTTAATCAGCTGAATAAAGCATGTTTCAGTATAAATGCAGTAAACTGGCTGCTCAACATTTTTTGTCAATTGCGCAAATTTCTTTGCATTGTGAAGCTCTATTTAGAAACCTCTTAAGATTCAAGTGTGCAGAATAACTTGTCTTAAGATTCTCAGGGGTGTACATTAGAGGCAATACATAGATCATGACTGCCATACCTCAGATCTTCAATTTCTCTGATGTAGTTTTGGATCATATTGCCTATTTCCTCATTAGTGTCACCTAACAAAAAAGGCACAGATTTAGTCATTGGCAACCTCAAGAAACATAGCAAAAACATAGTGTTATTTTTATGTGAGACATAATAGAGCTTACAGATTAATACAGTCCAAGTAAAAAAAAAAGTATATAAACTAATGCCAAGTTCACACTACACGAGTCGCCAGGTCACAGTAGAGTTCACACGTTTCCCCTTAACCTGTATCTTGTGTTCTCCTTGGTTGTTCAATCTCTCACTGCCAGTCAGGCGACTGAGATGGCAATATTCAACTGTTTTAAAATCTGTTTTCAGTCTTAAATCGCTAGGAAAACTCAAAGCTCGAAGCGAGTTGTTGGGTAAGTCACACATAGCATTCAAAAGTGTAGTTTCGATTGCCGAGCGAATGGCGATTTGCTACAGAGCCAGTGAATCTAGCGATGACTAGACACCGAGCAAAAATCAGGGCAAAAACTAGGCATAAGCTGTTAGGGACTAATGTCTGGAACCCAGAAGCCATCCACACACACACACACAAATTATGTTTAAACAAAGCTGTTTATTGAATGACAGAGGAGATAATATGGAGGGATATATGTGACAGGCTGGAGAATATCTGGCAAGGAGTACCGAGTGAGCAGAGGGGGCGATGACGTGCCAGGAAATGACCAGGGGGTTACTGACCTGTAGAATGCAGGTAAGAATGAGCCTACCTGGATTGTGTTACTGATGTGATCTGTGACATGTGGAAGGTAGGGTGGATGTGCATGTAGCGTAGGAGGTTAAGGCAGACAGCGGACAGGTTGATGACTTTATCGATGGTGTAGGGAGCTGGGGAGCTACATCCTTTAATAAAGCACTGGTAAAAGTTAGCAAACCCCAGGAAGCGCTGGAGTTCTTCACGGCTAGTAGTGGTTGGCCACTTGCAAACCGCCTGAATCTTTCCCGGGTTTGCCTGGATCGCGCCTGGCCGAATGACGAAACCCAGGAAATAGACGGTATCACAGTGAAATTCCCACTTATCTGGCTTGAGGAATAGGCGGTTGAGAAGCAGGTGGGAAAGGACCTGGCGGACATGGGAGATGTGCCCTTCTAGACTGTTGGAGAAGAATAATATGTTGTCTAGATAGACGAATGTGAACCGATTGATGAAGTCGCGCAGCACGTCATTTAGCAAGGCCTGGAATACTGCTGGATTATATAAATCAGCCCTTGGCTCCAGGTACCAGGTCAATGGCACAGTCATACAGTCTGTGGGGTGGTAACGAACAGGCTGTGTCCTTTTGAAAAACCTGAAAAAACCTCCCGGAATTTGAGGTATTGGTTGGGGACTCCAGACAGGTCAGGTTCCTCAACGGCAGAGAGTGGGGCTACAGTGGGGCGCTCAAACCACGGATGGTGCAACGTTGCCCGTCAAGTTCTGGATGACAGGCTGAAAAATATCTGGCAAGGAGTACCGAGTGAGCAGAGGGGGCGACGGTGCGCCAGGAAATGACCAGGAGGTTACTGACCCGGTGTAGCTGTACGATGCAGGTAGGAATGAGCCCGGTTAGGAGTGTCCCTGAGCGAGCGAGTCCAGGAATGGATCCGTGAAGGGATTGGCAGGAGCAGAGGTAAAAAGAATGGATCCGGAGGTAAACAAATGCAGGAACAAGCGAAGAACTGGAGCGGTATGGACAGGAGGCACGACAGGCGAGACTTGGCGTCCAGAAACATGGTAGGCGCTGGTTTGGGTAATAAAGGCTTGAGTACAATCGACGTACATCGGCACAGACAGATACAGCGACACACGGAACGCCAAACAATTCTCTGCCGTTTGTCGCTGGGAGAACTGAGGAATAAAAAGGCTACTGATTAAGCGTGGTAATGAGCCGCAGATGTAGAGGTGGAGCAGCGCCGACCACGACTGCTTGGCAATAACATGCTCACAGATGACTTCCGTGTTTACGGAATTGGAATTGTGCCTGCGTCAGTTGCCCAGCGATACCTGGCATTCCTGCTCGTGTCCTAACATAAGCATTAACTAAGCACAGGTTATTAATTACTCAATACTGTCAGTAAAAAAAACATTTAATATTCTTATAACATATAAGAAAGGGGAGGAGAGGTAACAGGAGGATGGGCAGTAGCAGGAGAAGTAGTAGCAGTAGCCTGTCCCCAACACAAATTTCAAGACACCCTAAGTAGAAATAAAAATAAAATTGTATGTTTGACCTGTTTTGCTGAGCAGCAGGCTGATTTCATTGGTAAGTAGCTGAGCAACTCTGGTGTTAAGGTGATCAATGGTCTCCTGCATGGCCTTCACGCGCATACGCAGGTTCTCATTTTCTCTCTGCAGCATGGAGTTTTCCTGAAACAAATCACTGAAGCCCTCTGAGCCATCCTCACCTGCTACTCTTTTTCCCTGTAAAATTAAAAAATAACCTTTACAGGAAACACCCTCAAATCACTACTTGCCATGACTCATTATTTATCATACCTGAAGTGATCCTGTCATCCTCGCTTTTATAGGCTCAAACACAATTTTCCAATAAATAATGATTATTCCAGCTGACTTATGAAGTTTATTGATTGGTGTATTTATTTATTTGAATTTTTATTTCATGTTTAGCACCCTATGGTTCCATTTATGATATGACATTACGTGTTACAAACGATTTATCAAATCAAGTCTTTTATGTCAATCACAGTCATGGACAATTTGTTTTTGCCAGTTAGATATGGAGAGAACATACAAACTGCACACAGAAAGAACCTGCTGTGAGGTGCTAGTGCTACCCAACTTAAAAGCTAAACTATTTTGCCACTTGAAAATGCACATAACAACCACCACAAAAATGGGACAGCATGTAAAACACAAATCATAAAAACACTTTTTTTCAAGCATTTACAGCACCTTTCAGGCTACTCGTGGGTTTTGTTCTTAGCTCGTCTATGGTTTTTATTTGTCGTTTTCCATCCAACACTCATTAAAATGGCAACCTCCTGGAACGTCAGTCTCACACTAGCTAGGTGCAAATAAACTATTTGAATCAATTCTTTTTAAAGTGAATGGTTAGTTGGCCCCCTCAAAGACCCGTTTTTCTTTCTTTCGTTCTTGTTTTTTTTGTAATACTATAGAATTATAAGCCAAACCTAATAGACAGAATTGGTAAAATGATGAGCCATCTGGGAGCCATAAGAGCCGACTCCTTGATGGGCCAACTGCTCTCGGTTTACCAAATGGGAATTTCTCGTTTAATTTTAAGTTAATTTTTTTTGCTCTGCAATTTTTTTTACATTTTTTTAAGCAAACAATTTAGTCCAGATAGTTGTTTGTTGTGAAATAAATACAGTTAGAATTGCAATCATTTTCAAGCACTTCCAAAATTCCAGCCCTGTCCAGACTGAAAAACACAATATTGAAATTCAAGCATCAGTGGGAACCCTGACAGTAAGTTTTAAGTGACATTTGTGCAATTAACAAATATAAACACAATTATCAATACTAAACACAACTTTTCAAAAGAAAAACGTTATCTAACCTGGTGCTAAACCTAAACACATTCTTTAAAAAAAATCTCTTCACTGGCTACCAGTAAATTCTGTGTTATCTATAAAATAAATTTGCTAACTTATAAAGTGCTAAATGGTCTTGCTCCTCAGTATATGAGTGAGCTTATTGAGCACTACAACCCAGCACACTCACGTCGTGCACAAGATGTGGGGTTAATCATAGTTCCTAGAATTAAAAAGATCCTGGAAAAGCTGGAGGAAGAACGTTTTCTTACGTTTTCTTACTTTTGATTAAGTCTTCAAACTAGGGATGTTTTTCTCCAGTACTGGGCATCTGGGGCCTGGACGGTCTGATGGTTATGGCACTGCATGTTTGCTTCTGGCTGCCTCGGATTTCCAACTTCCGGGGTCATGGCTTTCCACCCAAATATAGACAACGGAGCAGAGCAACCTGACCTCTCCCTTTTAGTTATGTTGTAATAGTTAGGGGTGCCAGAGTTGAAAGCTACTATCTGTAAAACTGTTTACTGTTAATTATTTCACTTTTTTAACTACAGCTTCTGTCATTTAACTCAGAGGTTGTTCTGATGAAAACCTGTTCACCCTCTCGAGTCTGCACATCACGATTGACACTCCAAAAAAGCTGCTCCTGATAGATGGGACGGGGCCTGGCATGATTGCTCCAAGAATGTACAGAACCCACAACAGACTTTGACTTCAACTGGACCACATAATGAAGAACTCCAGTATATATTTATAGAATTTGCATCTATGAATGGTGCTTCATAGTTAGTAAGGCAGCTACTGCACCATTTTACTAAACAGTTGGTGGGTACAAAACACTGCAGTAGCAACTGTGTTTTTGGCTGCATATTTGGGGTTTAAAAGATAAAATGGGCATTATTCGGTGTTTCACTATGCACGTCTGCTCTTGGAACGTAAGCCCCCACGAATTCAGGGGGGTTACTATCCACTTGTTTTTAATTCAATGTTTGAGTTTATGTATGTACTTATTGTGATTAAATTGTTCTTAAAACTGTAATTTTATTGTACTTGTATTGGTACTCTGTATCAGCGAGTACCCAAATGCACTCAGTATTAGAAAAAGTGGTATCGGTGTAGCCTTTACACTTGCATTGTATGGGAGACCTGCAAATCTCTTCTAATCTTTCTTTGAGGTACATAGTTTTTAAACATTTCATTAATTTACTTATGCATTGGATGACAAACTGGAGATCCCCGATAATGTAAATCTAAAGAACACTTCATTGTATTTATTTATTCCATACTGTACCAAATGTTTCTGATTTGGGCTTATATTATATGAAGTAAAAAATAAAGGCTAGAAAAGAAAAACAATTAGCTGTTACGTTTACTGTCTGTCAGCTTTCTTACCGTCTTGTACTCCATGAGCTCCATCTGCAAACGGGCAATCTCGGCACGTAAGGCATTGATTTGCTGGCTTGTTTTGTCCTGGTTCACAACCACTTTGTTTTTGATGTTCCGTGCCCGGTTAGCATATTTCATGGTGTTTAATGTTTCCATAAAGTCACGGTCCGAGGGACTAACACAGGCTATCATAACTGTCCGACTACCAGAACAAGAAAAAGAAAGGGTAAGAAAGTGACATTGCCTTTTCAATTAATTTGATCAAGAACAACTAGCAGTATCAACAGTTTTTTAACTAAATGTGTTTTGGAGTTAAATCTAGTAAAATGCCATCATGTTAAGATGGTCTAGGTTTAGAAACTGTTAGATAAAGGCCAGTGAAATAAGCACATGATGTAAGGGAACCATGTGTCTGACTCTGGGGTTGTGTTAAAGATAACTTGGGTGTGTAATGAATACAACGTGTGAAAGCTGTATTAGGAGACCTAAGGGTGGTCATTAGCACTTAAGGATAGACTGTAGGCGGAGTGAACACCAAGTCAGATTATTTAAGTAAGAAAAAAAAAAATCAAAAACGTGAAAAAGTGTTTTGGGCAGCATAAAAAGAAAAGTAGGCATGATTAATTAAAAAAAACAGTTAAAAATGTATAACCTAAATGCAAAGGGCTAAAGTCATCATGTCACAAAAGGGAATGCAGCCTGTGAGTAAAACAAGCAAACTATGACAGGTAAAATAAAAAAGCTACATAAATTAGAAGAAGGGAATGTATCATGTGCAATGCAAGTAATCTGTGAAAAAGTCTAAGAGTGCCTGTAGGCAGAGCCCACACACTAAGAAAAGAATGTTCTAAGACATGGATAAACAGAAAAACATTCTAAAAGCTGATTGAAATGTACCTTTGATTCAAGTAAACACTGAAAATACAAAGCTATAAACCTAGTGGAAAAATACCCGTTGATTGAGCACACAATTTTAAGATTGATGGAGTGTTGCATAACTGTTATTAATAGGGCCTGATGGTGAATCCAGCATATTAAGGGAAGAGAGTGCTGTAGTTACAGACGGATTGAAGTCAGTACACAATGTTCATCAATTGAATAATCCGTAATATCATCAGTTCATTTTCTGTAATCTCTTATCCTAATTAGGGTCAGGGAGGGCTGCTGGAGCCTATTCCAGCTCTTCAACAACTGAAAGGCACACATGGTAACACCCTGGATGGGGCGCCAGTCCGGCACAGGTACCTACAGGACCTACAGTGTCTCCAATCAACCTGGTAGCACGTCGTTGGACTGTGGGAGGAAACCGGAGTACCCGGAGGAAACCCACGCACACATTGGGAGAACATGCACAGAAAGGACCCAGATCGCCCCACCCGGGGATCAAACCCATGACCTTCTTGCTGTGAGGTGACAGTGCCTACTTAGCCACCGTGCCACCCGTAATCTGTAATATATGGGATATATCTACAATGAGCTGTAACATAATTAGCATTTAGATGTTTTGCAAAGAGCTGCTTTCTGTCACATCATTAATTCAGAATTCCATGTACATCTACGCTAATAAAATTGAGTAGGGCCATTGTGCTCTAGTGGGCTAAATATCACACACAAAAACACATTTATGTGCACACACACACACACACACACAGAGTATTGCCCTACGCTGTCTGCATGCCCGCATGCATTAACCTTCTAAAAAACAGAGAGTAACAGTGGCCTCACTGTTTATAATGTTTATGTGCATGTCAACTATGCTGCGCCAGAAAATATGTGCACATATTTATCAAACAATTGCAACTGCTTGATTGTTGTGTAACTTACTCTTTTACAGGACATTAAACAAAGCCTCTTTGTGTTTGTAACTGGCTGCAAAAAACTTCATTAGCAACACATGCTAACAGTGAGAAATCATTAGCTATTTTACTAAATCTGCTTGGAATGAGTGTGTGGACATGCAACCATGATAAGCCACCAGTGAGTCTGTGCTTCAGGCTCACTTTGCTGTACCTGAGGAATGTAAGGTGAGTTGTTTTTTCCTTATTGCCACTATGACAGCAACTCTTGCCTTCTGTGAAGGTACATTTGAGTGACTTTCTATATGCAACAAACTTCTCTGTGAGAATCTACAGATGGCTGTAGTGAAGAAGTGCAACTTCAAACATGAGCTTCCTCATCCCAGCATCCCTCCTGGACTAACACAATAGTGGTGAAAAGGTGAGGACTAGACAGAGTTCAAGTAACTAAGTAGATGCAACCACAACTATTTGTGTGATGATTACTTAATCCTCATTATTTTAGCAATAACTATGGTCACATCTGATTTCTTTCATAGTTTTCTCTAATCAGTTTGCATTTTAGAATGATAATTGGTAAATTAATATTGTTTGTGTGTGGGCATGTGTGTATTTTTGGACAATAACCTATTTCCTCCAAGCGAATCCTGTAGCAGACGGGTGAGTTTGGAGTCTCTGTAAGGCACATGACCTGCCTTTTTACTTTGGTCTCCCAGTGCGCTGATCACATTACCCAGAGCCAACTGTAAAACACACATGCACACACGATTTATCACATGTCATTGCACTGCCACAGTTACATAATGTGAAATTAAACTCTTGCAAAAAGCCCCATTTACCATAGATTACCTGACAAACAATAGCTCGGACTGTCTTGGTTCCAAGCATAAAATGGCTCTAATTGGTTGCTTTATTATTCTGCAAAATCACTTCAGAGACTGAGTGAGTGACATATCAGAATTAGAACCTACTGAACAGCATTTAATCATTATTTCTCGGTTCCTTGTGACTCCAAGTTGGCAGTGTTGCCTTGTGCAATATTCACAATGGCAACAAGCTAAACTCAAACCTGCACCATTTTCAGATTGTGTACACCAACATTAATAGCTAGTATTTAATATGTGTTAATTAAATCCTCAATATTGTCATCATATTTACTCAACCCTTTTCCAACTAATTTACTTAAAGACTTTCTTCCAGACTTTATAGAGCCTTTATTTATTTAAATAAAAGCATCACATAGCCTTGATTATGTACCCAAATTGTTAAAACATGATTTAATTAAACCTCTGATTAACCTCATCTAAATTTTCTGTCTAAGTATAGGCCAATTTCAAACCTTACATTTGTCTCCAATATTCTAGAAAAAGTAGTTTATGAGCAGTTATATTCTTATTTACATGAAAACAGTATGAAAAATGTCAGTCATAGTTTAGACACAGCACTGAGACTGCATTAATAAGAGTTATGATAAGATATGATTTATTAATGTCCTCTGATACTGGGTGTGTCTTTTTTCATCTTCTATAAGATTAAAATAATCGCTGGAATTATCGATGGAACAATCAATTAAAAAAATAATCGATAACTGCTGCCCTAAATGTAATACATGGTGTTCAAAATTGGGCCAAATCTAATGACACAAACACAATCATTATGCTTGAAGATTGTGTAAACAATATAAAGAACTGGATGTCATGTAACTTTCTTTTACTTAATTCAGATAAAACAAAGGGATCTCGTAGGATCTAAGAAAAGTTATCGAACCTGTTGCTAAACCTAATACCTCTCTCTGTAACTCAGATGTAAAAAAACATGTAACTGTATGTACAGATTCAGATCTCTTCTTTGATACTCACATTTATAATATTACTAGACTTGTTTTCTTTCATTTGCAAAATGATGCTGAAAAACTGATCCATGCGTTTATCTCGGTTAGATTATTATAATACTCTTCTGACTGGATGCTCTGGTAGATCTATAAACAAGCTTCAGTTAAAAATGCAGCAGCGCAAGTGCTAACTAGAACTAAAAAGTTTGACGCTGTACAAACATAAAATTTCTTACGTCGTAACTCTCACAAGCAATGTTACTTTTACTCTTTAATCTACAATTAATCTCTTGCAATGACTGTTTTGTAATATTTACAATATAAATGTAAATATTACATTTATAAACAACTGATTTTTAATTGCTGCTGACCTCACGCTGGCCGGTTGTGGACCAAATGCTGACCACATTATGCAAAGGTCTGTGGTAGAGTGATGGTCTGAGGCAGCTTTGCTTCTGCAGTCATTATGTTAGGAGGCAATAACTTTTTAGATTTGAATACTTTTAATCTTTGCATTTTTGCTAGCATATCTTTGTCTTATAGTTGTGTTTATGTAAAATTACAATGAGTTGGAGGATGAAATTTGACTACTTACTTACTGTATACAAGAAATCAGGTGAAATATTTTTTTCATATAGAACGAATAGAATATACAGTGGTGTGAAAAAGTGTTTGCCCCCTTCCTCATTTCCTGTTTTTTTGCATGTTAGTCACACTCAAGTGTTTCGGAACATCAAACCAATTTACACAATAGTCAAGGACAACACAAGTAAACACAAAATGCAATTTGTAAATGAAGGTGTTT
>JAYDZG010000025.1:7526701-7541808 GCA_034509265.1 Microcambeva bendego
TTGTTTTGACCGCATTATTTGATATACTACAGATGTGGGTAAAATATTTTATGTGTTTCTTATATGTGAATAGCTTAATGGAGGGTAATCAAAAACATGTTGGTTTAGTATAAGACCTAAGAATGTTTAAATTTCTTTGTATCTCACCTGTCCGTAGGCAAAGACTGTAGCATTATATCCCTCAAAGCAGCCTTCGATTAGGTTGTGAACGCAAGCACTATAAATCTGCTGCTGCTGGGCATCCAAGTCAAAGACATAATCATATGTAAAAGCTTTGTCTTTACCCAATAGAACCTGTGGCTCACCAGGAGTCACTGAGGTGCAGATGTGGCAGCCCTCAATCTTCTCCTTTGCCATCTGAGGTCGGATCCTACCAGAAAATAAACACATACAGTGGAGGAAATAAATATTTGATCCCTTGCTGATTTTGCAGGTTTGCCCACTGACAAAAATATGAACAGTATAATTTTGAAGGGTAGGTTTATTTTTTTTTAACAGTGAGAGATTATCAAAAACAAAATCCAGAAAATTACATTGTATTTAAATTTAATTGCATTTTGCAGAGAGAAATAAGTATTTGACCCCCTACCAAACATTAAGAGTTCTGGCTCCTACAGACCAGTTCGGCACTCCTAATCAACTTGTTACCTGCATTAAAGACAGCTGTCTTAAATTGTCACCTGTATAAAAGACACCCGTCCACAGACTCAATTAATCAGTCAGACTCTAACCTCTCCAACATGGGCAAGACCAATAGCTTACTAAGGATATCAGGGACAAGATCATAGACCTCCACATGGCTGGAATGGGCTACACACCATAAGTAAGACGCTGGATGAGAAGGAGACAACTGTTGGTGCCATTGTAAGAAAATGGAAGAAATACAAAATGACTGTCAATCGACCTCGATCTGGGGCTCCATGCAAAATCTCACGTCGTGGGGTATCCTTGATAATTAGGAATGTGAGAAATCAGCCTAAAACTACACGAGGGGAACTTGTTAATGATCTTAGGGCAGTTGGGACCACAGTCACCAAGAAAACCATTGGTAACACATTAGCCACAACGGATTAAAATCCTGCAGTGCCCACAAGGTTCCCCTGCTCAAGAAGGCACAAAAACCAAGGGTTTTGCCACCAAGTATTAAGTCTTGCTTGCTAGAGGGATAAAATACATATTTCTCTTTGCAAAATGCAATTAAATTTATATATTTTATACAATGTAATTTTCTGGATTTTCTTTTTGATATTCTCTCTCACTACCTACCCTTAAAAATAGACTGTTCATATCTTTGTCAGTGAGCAGACTTAAAATTTTAATATATTAATTATATATTATATATATAATTGTATTTTAATATATTAATAGTTATTACTTGCAATACAGTCAATTGAAATTGCTTCCAATTACAATTCCCTTGCTGCCTGCACCATTTGAACTCTTACCAGGAAGAACTTTAGCGCACACACATATTGGTATGAAGTCAACCTATGCTAAATCCCAGCCAGGACCCACAGGTGAGATTAAAATTTGAATTTGACAATACAAGCACTGAATAAGTCAACCAAATAAGCTAAACAAGTTTATAGGTTAATCAGAAAATAGATTCAATTAAATATCAATATAATTAATTCTTTTTAATAATGATTATCCTTTTCAACAATAAATCCTACAAAGTACTTCACCAGTATAAGCCCTTGAATATGCCAAGTGTTTTATTAAAAACAAAAAAACAAAAAACAGTAATAAACAGTATGTGGTTGGAATATAGACTAAGGCTTAAATTCTCAGAAGCAATGTAAAAGAAATATTGACAACATTAAAGGCACATGGATATTATAGGTGCGGCATGTTGCTTAGGAAATTTATGCCTCACCCAAACATAAGCAAGGTATGATTAAGGCAGATTATGTTAACTAAACTTTGCACCTGAGGCAAACACAAATGAAGTTTAACCTAACAATGAGCCATTCAACACAAAGGGGATCAGACATACTAACCTCAAAATGAAAGTAATATACACACAAATCTAAGATTTGAGATTAGGGGTTTATACAACACACATTGTTAACATAGTTTCAGCACTTGATTGAAGTGGGCTGCAATACGTTTATTCTTTCTTTTATTTTCCTGTTTCATCACTGCTTTATGCTGGTAATAGCGAGTCCACTTCCTATGGAATTCTACTAGACAGGACACCAATCACACTCACAGTGCAAGTCTATTTGATTATTTTAAGTGAGAGATAGAATATCAAATAAAAGAAAGAATACACTGCATTAGTGCATGCTTCACTCCTTTTAATTAAACTAAGCGTACACCATGGACCTTTTTCACAAATTTTCCTGTGTAGTAGGATGGGTGATACTTGTTTATGCTGTTCAGATCAAAAAGAGAGCAGATACCGCAAACACAGAGGGTTGAATATTGCGTTTCCTGTTTAAGTTGCTTAATGTTTTGTGAAAAGACAAAATCCAGTATGCCATTACTTCACTGCTTCAAATTTTGGGGCAGACAAAAAAAGAAAAAAGTAAAACACGGTTTATAGAAAGTGCACTGGATGCTTTGGAGTGTACAGTGAACCCCCATTTTTTATGGTTTAAGATTTGCAGACTCACTCATTCTCACTAATTGGTCCTTGGAACATAACTACATTAATTCACAGAAAATCCCTGCACATTCGCAGAATTCACAAATATCCTAGACATTTTTAGAGTCCATACATATTTTACATGTGTTTTAATGCAAAATTAAGCATCAGCAAGCAAGTGTGCAGAAGCATCAGTGTGCAAACATGGAGATTAATGAAAGTGAACATTTCTAACGTAAATGCATAAAATATGCAGTTGGTCTACAAAAGGGAACAAGTTGAGTTTTGTGGTCAAACTTATATTAATGTGCGAAAAGATATACTGTTTACTGGACTGTGAAATACATCCATAGCATAAGGGGTCCGGCAATTAATGCGAAGGGTGTGCAGCAGGTTGTGTCTTTTTAAGAAACTACCGGGGAGGCACCTTTATAGTGGTTGAATGCGTAGGACCAGAAGGCCTTGGGTGTCTTAGAGTTTGGTTAGGGAAAGATTTGGAGTGTGTTACGCGTTTCTTACAGCGATGTTTAATTTTTCTTTGCCTTTACCAGCGCTTCCGATTAGCTGGCTGCTAGCCGCTAAGACTTTACCTTGCCTCCTTAGTACAGTGGCTAGAGCTCTGGCTCAACTACCAGAGACCTGGGTTCAACTCTTTCGACTGTTTCCTCCCCTTTTAGACTGAAAGCTTGGCTCATTATCCGGACGCAGTTTCAGGCCCCGACTTTATTTACTTCAGTGCTTTCTGTGTGTGGTGTAATTTTTCTTTGTTTGTACCTTTTCAGAGCACTTGGCTAAGTGGTGTGGCTTCTTCCACCCACGATCCTTCTTCAGCCGGACTGCGTTTTGAGTTCTCCCAATCTTTTTCAGTTTATGTTTTTTTTAACTCAGTTTATCATTTTATAATTCAATAAAACCTTTTTATACCAGCTACGGTGTCTCTGTATCATTGAGTTCAGCTACATTCCACATTACAGATGTGACATATAAACTCATTCAGTTTTTAGTACCAAGATGACCTCATGGTTGGTGGTTGGGTGAAGCCATTTATTGTCAAATGACGGTGTTTTCTCTTTTTAAATCATAATGACAACCAAAAACACCCAAATGACCCTAATCAAAAGTTCACATACCCCAGTTATTAATATCGTGTATTAACCCCTCTAACATCAATGACAGCTTGAAGTCTTTTGTGGTAGTTGTGGATGAGGCTCTTTATTTTCTCAGATGGTAAAGCTGCCCATTCTTCTTGACAAAAAGCCTCCGGTTCCTGTAAATTCCTGGGCTTTCTTGCATGAACTGCACGCTTGAGATCTCCCCAGAGTGGCTCAATGGTATTAAGGTTAGGAGACTGAGATGGCCACTCTAGAACCTTCACTTTGTTCTGCTGTAACCAATGACAGGTCGACTTGGCCTTGGATCGTTGTCATATTGGAACATCCAAGTACGTCCCATGTGCAGCATCAAGGCTGATAAGTGCCAATTTGCCTCCAGTATTTGTTGATCATGTGCTGCATTTGAAGCTCACACATCCCCAAAACATCAGCAATCCACCTCCATGCTTTACAGTAGGAATGATATTCCTTTCATCATAGGCCTTGTTGACGCCTTTCCAAACGTAACATTTATGTTTGTGGCCAAAAAGTTCGGTTTTGGTCTCATCACTCCAAATTACCTTGTTCTGGAAGTTTTGAGGCTTGTCTCTGTGCTGTTTGGCATATTGTAGGCGAGATACTTTGTGGCATCTGCGCAGTAATGGCTTTCTTCTGGCGACTCGACCATAAAGCCCTTTTTTTCCAATAAGTGCCTCCTTATTGTGCATCTTGAAACAGCCATGCCGCTAGTTTTCAGAGAGTCCTGTATTTCAGTTGATGTTATTTGTGGGTTTTTCTTTGCATCCCGAACAACTTTCCTGGCAGTTGTGGCGGAAATTTTTGCTGGTCTACCTGACCGGGAGATCTCGTAACACTGTATCTCATGCAAGCACATTTTCTTTGGTAGGGTAAGTAGGGTACATTTTGATGGATTTTACATTTACGGTATATTTATGTTATAAAATTTGTAAATTATACCGTTCTTAATACTGTTCAAATACAATACAATTGTGCACCAGTACACCATTCCATACTTTTAATAACCCTATGTACACTCTTGTATTTATCAAATCATTGCATTTACTTACGTAAATGTAAGTAAATGCAATGATTTGCAATGCTATGTTTTTTTTAATTAATTAACCATGTAACATGTAAAATGATTGTGAGTCCCGATGAATGAGAGATGTCATGGAATCAACTTATAAAGCAAGGTTAATTGTTTCTTGGGTCAAGTTCAAAGTCTTGCAAAAAGTCTTTTTTTATTTTCTTTTTGAAGCAGCAATTGGTATTAATTACATATAAAATGTCACTGATTGAGCGTCCAACAGAAAACTTAATGGGGGTAAATTACATTGCCCGCAAAGACATCTGCCAAGGTGAGAGGCAAGACTGGTGGCTTTTCGAGGTAAAGTATATGACAGGAAATTTGCCATAATTGGTAGTGAGGGGTGAGTTTAGCGAGATAAGGGGGGCAAGATTACAAGGTAATACTATATCCAGCATGTTGGATTCAGAAAGTTATCCCTTTAACTTTATGTTATGAAATCGATTTTAAATGGGTATAATCACCATTTTAACCATCAGTCTACACATTTATGTTTTTAAGCAGCTAACACAAAACCCTAAAAAAATCTGAAACAATTTAGCATGAAAATTGTGATAAAGTGCCTAAATCCAGGTGTACATTATTTGTCGAAATATGTCAGGTAGACTTGAAAGTCTAATTGCCACCAAAACAATGCACTACAATACTGAATGGTTTTAGTCCATCATACGGGATTTTACTCTTTTACTTAATTTATCCTGTATCTAAATCTACTTTAGAGTTTATTTTCCAGGTTTCTAGTCATTGATTGATTGTTACTATTTCTAAAAAACAAAATTTGTTTAACGTGACCACACAGTCACAATAAAACAGACCCACTGGACTGTCTTTAACCCCTTATCCTAATTAGGGTCAGGGAGGGGTGCTGAAGCCTATATAAGCTCTTCAACAGGCTCAAGGCACATGGCAACACCCTGAATGGGGCGCCAGTCCATCGCACATACCTACAGGACAATTCAGTGTCTCCAATTAACTTGGTAGCATGTCTTTGGACTGTGAGAGGAAACCAGAGTACTCGGAGGAAACCCACACGTACACGGGGAGAAAACATCGAACTCAGGACCTTCTTGGTGTGAGGCGGCAGTGCTACCCACTAAGCCACCATGCCACCCAGTCCCCCCACTGGTCTGAAAAAAATCTAAATTAGAAATTGTGAGTTGCTAGTATTAAGCAGAACCAATCTTGTTAATAGTGTAAAAGAATGCATGTTGATGCATTAAGATTCTATGTAAATGTTTTTGTTTGTTCATTATAATTTTACCATCATGTTTTAAAGTTTGGTTACATTCATGACAGGAATGGAACTCATTACAATTATTATTACTGTCATGGACAATTTAGTCTCCAAATAACCTTTTTTGACTGTGGGAGGAAACCAGAAAACCAGGAGGAAACCCTCACAGCCACAGGGAGAAGATGAAAACTTCACACATAAAGGACCAAGACCTTGCCACCTGGGGATCGAACCCAGACCCTTCTTGCTGTGAGGTGACAGTGCTACCACTTAGCAATGAGTGATTTCAAACACTGCATCAGAATGAAATAATATCTGAAACACAGTTGGAGACTACAGCCTATTCCTTTACACTTTACACTATTAATCTTTTGCAGCCACCTATATGTCTCTGTTCTATAGATTATAAGAGAAAAGACTTTCAAATGTAATTCTTTGCTATGTGCAGACTAAATATTGTCTGTGTCAGCAGACACAACTGGATAAGAACTGGACATTTACAGGAAGTATGTGGTGTATGTGTGACAGAGAGTAAGTGTATGTGTAAAGAATAAGTAACCTCCAGAGGTTGGTATAAATAAATAGAAACCCTTTCCTCAAACAATCTAACTGCTTTATCCATTATTAATTATAAAATTGGTGGAAGCAAGCTATGTAGGTATATGAGAAGAAATGGTTTCTTGCAACTACATTTCTGCTGGCTCAAATGAGGTTGACATACCACCATTATATACATCTTCATTCACATAGCCATATTTAGTTCCTTTTCAGAACCTACACCAAATGATCCCAAAATTCAGGTTAATCCAATGTTTTAGTATTTACACAGTATAAACTAAAGTATTAGGATGCTCATTCTAAATTTGAAATGTAGCAGTCAGTTTTTTCAGAATGCTAGCCAAGGAAACACTGCATAACATTATAATGAAAAAATAGGTGAATAAAATAATAAAATAAAATATTTTTTGCTGTTGCCACTTCACCCACTATCAAGCCAAATAGTTTTTTGCATGCATGTCTGGCCAAAAAAAAGGTCACACACTCTAATATTTTATTGGACCACCTTTAGCTTTGATTATGACATGCATTCACTGTAAATGTCACATTTCTTTTCTGTCCATTTATTTCCAAGACTACATGATGTGTCTATCGACATGGTTGTTAAACAAATGAGAAGCTACTCACTGCATCAGTTAGGGTTAAATAACATGTTGCCAGCTGAAACAATCACCCATGCAGTAATTATTTAATGGGAGTCTCTTACGTATTTGCTTAATAAAATCCAGATGCTGTGACCTTTATTTGGCCAGGCAGTGTACAATCTATGAAGGCATTGAGGCCAACAGTACTAGCAATAGCATCTCAACAATTTGTACTGAAAAGAGAAGTCATGTTAAAATAAATAAGTGTGTTCAGCGTTTCCGAGGTATACATGTGTTTAGGGGCCCTAATGTTTAAGAACATAATGAAAAATGCAGATTGTTATGGTATTTTTGGCAACATACTGAAATCCTCCACTGATTGACATCCATCTTCACTACGCCCTTAGTGCAACATGGGAAAATGTGTACAGCAAATGATAAATGTGAGGCATAGCTATAGCTCAACTTTTAATACTATGGTATCTAAGCTAAAATACAGGCAGACCCCAGGCAGTAAGAGACTCCAACACCATCACTTTGAGCACAAGAGCCTCACAGGTTTATGTTTTAAAACCCTTCTCTTATATATCTATCGAAATGGATTTAAAACATCTGTATGCATCACGCAGATGTTTCAGCCACATAAAGACCATAACACTAGGATACCAGAATCTTTGTTCCACACTAATATGCTACGGAACAACTGAACACGATTCAACTGTTAATCCTCAGGACACTTTTACATCTATAAATAGCCAATTTATTATAGACGTTTTTGTATAAATGTTTGATTGTGCACAAAAATACAAAAAAAGACTCTTACACACGCAACTCACTTTTTCTCCAAAACAAATGCTTAAAAATCAGCCCTGCAGACTTATATTTTAAATATAAATATTTTATTGTTATTATCAATCCGACAATGCTGCTGCTCAAATGAATAAATAGTCTAGAAAATGATAATCATGTGTGTTGGGGGGAAAACGAGAGTTGCATTTGTATTTTAGTGCTCTGCTAGCATCCATGTAAGTCATCTATGGCACACAATTTTGCTAATTGTTTTTCTTTCTCTGCTGACACAGAAAGACCAATTTCCTACTTGATCTATCTGTTTCTCTTTCTTTTCCTCCCCCTGCTTCCTCTCCACCCAATATCTTCCTCTTTTCAAGTTGAACACAGTAGCTCTTTTCATTCTACCAGGCAACGAAGTCAAACAGGACTGCATCTAATTAAGCAAAAAAGTATCTTATCAATGTACACACACTGAGCAGAAATAACAACCCTGTAAGAGTTGCAAGGCAAACCACTGTTAATAAAAAAGAACACAAATAATTGTCATATATTTGACAAAGGAAGTAGATGACCCCAAGACCGTTGAGATTATATTCTAATGAGTTAAAGGCTTTTCGGTAGACATAGGTCTTACTACATCTGCCATGTACTGCATTTACATAACCCACTCACACCTGCTCCCGCTTGTTTTCATCCTGCTCCCACCTGCAGTCCTCCAATTAGTTGGATTAATAATTTTGAGTGCTTAAAATGTGCATTTATTAAAACAGCAAATTTTTATTTAGTTGATAATTACTAATTATTAGGGCAGCACAGTGGTAGTTCCATCTTAATGGACAGGTGTCTTTTATACAGATAATGAGGTGCCATTACTACAGGGAATCAAGTAGAGGACATAAGAGCTTCTTAAAGAAGAAGTTACAGGTCTGTTATAGCCAGAAATCTTGCTTGATTTGGGTGACCAAATATTTTCCACCATAATTCACAAATAAATTGGATTTTTTTTCCTAATTTTGTCTCTCATAGTTGAAGTGTACTTATGATGAAAATTACAGACCTCTCTCATCTTTCAATATAGGAGAACCTGCACAATCAGTGGGTGACTAAATACTTTTTGCCCCACTCCAAGTCCTGACTTTCCAAGGGAAATACTGTGACAAACAAGTCTTAAACAGGCCAGAGCTTAAACTGGAAGTTTATGTTAGAACACAATATAGCCAATAAAAAACAAGTCCTAAAAGAAAAGTTATCCAAAATCAATCGACAGTAATGTTTATTATTATTTTAATGTTGTGTTTTACACTCTTGGTTACATTAATTACAAGTACAAAATAGATAGTTTCATCAGTACAGAAGTGTATATAGAACACAGTCATGAACGATTTATTAGCTTAATTTCAGCTCACTTGCATATTTTTGGACTGTGGGAGGAAACTGGAGAACCCAACTCCACACAGAAAGGACCCGGACCACCCAAACTGAGCTTGAATACAGGACCTTCTTGCTGTGAGGTGACAGTGCTATTCAGTTAGCCACTGTGTTACCCATCCACAGTAATGTAATAAAGATATAAAACATAGTAATGTGGGAACACAAGTAAAGAAACTGGTGAGACGAACTGCATTTGCACAGCGCTGTACCTTTAAGCTGACACACCTCTTGCACGCTGAAGCTAATGAGCTTCATGTTCATTCAAAGCTGCAGCACCACGCTCCCATATGCAGGTTATGTGTTACACTAATGTGGCACTATGACGTATTTTGAGGAGGTTATTCCTGCTTATGGGAGCGTGCTGCTGCAGCTTTCAATGTACATTAAGCTCATTCGCTCCAGTGTGCCAGAGGTGTGTCAGCAAAGGTACAGCGTGCATTGGCAGAATTGTTTTAATTAAGAAACTTCAAAAAGACTCGGATTCAATCATTCCTTAGCATTCGAGCATACTAATTTTAAAGCAACAGTGTACAAAGCGAACCCAATATGGGTTTTAAAGCCGGAAACGGCTGCCTGTCGTGCTTTGCTAACAAAGACAATTTTACAAGGAACTAAATTGCATGCATTTCCTCTCTTGTGATAAATACGCTATGGTGACCTTACAAATGGCGTGTATTGTTGTTCCGGAATCCAACATATATGCTAAATGAATGCAATCAACTGTACAATGCATTGTGGTAATTTTGGTTTTGGTAATAAAAGGATGTAAGACATTGATGTAAGGGGAAGAAGACGCGCTGATGTCACTAATTTGAAAAAAGGTGCATTGCTACATCATACGATTATTAATAACTAATTTATTCAATTTAATTTAATCTAATTTGCTTTTGGAAACAACTCTACCGTACTATCCACTTGTACTCGGTATTTAGACACAAAGATGGGCTAAAGTATCAGTGTGGATCGTGCGTAAAATGAAAGCGTCATTGATATCGAATCCTTCATGCGATATATCATTGCATTATCAGAGGCTATTTTAACACATGGGGGGGTTGTCCAACGTGTAGTTTTATTATGCTCACCACCCACAACTGCAACACCATCACATCCATTTGAAACTCTCGCTCAAGTGATCACAAAGCCCAGACACACACGAGACTACACACAAAAAGAAAATGACCGTTAAACCGCAACCTCAGTTGTTTAGGACGTGTTTCTACTTTAAATTCGTCTCTTACCTGACAGAAACTTTGACACAGCAGTCGTTCTGAGTCGCCATGTCCCCCGTTAGCTCTCGTTTCCTGTAAGAAGCCGGTCAATCTGTTTTTATCAACACAACAGCGGATGGGCTTTTTGTAGGCATTTTCTCGGTCACGTCAAGACGTCAGTCAATAACACGGACATTGTCTCTTGGCCTAACACTATGTCTAACGTATTTTAAAAACAATATGTTTAGAACATGACTGAATATTCCTCTTTAACCGGTAGTATCCTGTCAGCAATGTGTATGTGCATGCATGAAGTGTTGCTAAATGAGTGCTCGCGCTCTCCGTGCATGCGGAATGGGCGAGTCCTGAAGCTAACGATTGATACTCCTCTAACCATACGTTTAATAGCCCCCGCCTACTTAAAGCTAATTTTAAACATTTGTTTAACCCAGATTATGAAAATAAAGTCTTTTAGATAAAGATTTTTTTATATATATTTAGGATTCACAGGACACATTGCTTACAGGAAATTGCCAAATTAACATACAATTATTTTAGTTCCTATTATTTGTTTCTGGTGAACTTTTTGCCAATCTGTACATTTTACTAAACCCAAGCATCTTTGCTGCTTCACCACCCCCACACTGTCCCTGAAAAAGGCCACAAAGTAGCTCCTTCCCACGCAATATTTCAAATTTATTGCTTGGTTCTTTTTACAGCAGACATTGTCAAAAACCCACTATCAATCACTTTCTCGATTTTCCAAATTAGTAAAGGATAAAATAAATAAAAAAATATTTGTTAACAATCTAAAATTGTTGTTACAAATAGGAAAGTAAAAATTATCAATGATCTAAGAAAGTTCCCAATGTTTCACAAATGAGACTTGGTACTTTAGGTAGCATTGACCTCTGTTGCATTGAATTGTGTTCTAATATAACCTGTATTTTACTTTTTAAACTTCATTTACACAAATAAGAGTGTGAAACAACTTCATAACAGTGTATTATCATACATTGCAAAAAGAAAAACATACTAATGTAGTAAGACAATTGGCTATTGTGGACCAGCCCTAGTAGAATCTGAGTTTACCAACTGTAACCCAAAAATGCAAATGCAAACAGAACAAACGTTTCAAACATAATCGACTGCAAACACATTTGCATCAAGGCATCATCTAAAGATGCATGGGAATGTAAAAAAAATCTTAATTAATTTTTAACAACATTTGAGGATATTTTATGTTGTTTCTCAATCTGCGGGCTCCCTTACATTGTGGGCAATTGTCATTTATTGGTGTGAAATATGGTAATTATATGCTAATTGTTAATTCACACTCAGGCATGCACAATTTGAGAACGATTGGTATTCACTAACTTGCGAATCTCCTGTTTACGAAGTGTTCCTGGATCTGGTGGAAGATTTTCAGACAGGTCAATTTTACTCATAATTTAACAGTTTGCTATTTTTAAGAAGGTTTCATGATGTTTCCAATGTTTTTCTTAAGTCTTCGACAAGATTTAATATACACTCATCATCAAAATCTTAAGACCAGTTAAATAATTGCTAGAGTTTGCATTTTGTACTATTGGATCTTATTGGATCACTTGGTTCTCTGTAGAGTTTCACAATGCAAAAAGTAGAAATAGGAGGAAAAGACAAAAACCTTTGAGCAGCCAATTTATTGATAACTGCATTTACACTCAAACATGCTTTTTTCAGCTGATCAAAAGTTAAAGATCACAGCCTTTACAAACCAAACCCTGTTTAAAAATTGGATTCCATGTCATTTTCTGTAAAGTTTTCACATTGTCATGACCTCCTGGTGGCAAATGCAAAAAAGCTCAATGACTTTAAACGTGGTAGGATTGTTGAGCTGCATAAGCAAGGCGTCTGTCTCACTGTTGGTCAGCGAATGAACAGCCTATTTCAGTTAAATTGTTGTTTTCAATAAATTGCCTGTTCAAAATCTTTTGTCCCTTGCTTCCATTTCTTCTTTTAGCATTGTAAAGCTCTACTTAGAATATTTTTAAGATCCAACAGAGCAAATGGCTGATCTTTACACTGAAATGGAATGTAAAAAACAATGAAAGCATGCTGTTTTGCATTGTTTTGCTAAAAAATAAATGGATTTCCTGGAAAAGATGTATTCTTGAAGGAAATGTTTTTTTTTTGCTTTAATTTGTCAGTGCACAACCCCAAATGAGAAAAGTTGCAACAGTGTGAAAAATAAAAATTAAATTAAAATTCAGACTGCTCAACTTTTTTAACATACATTCAACACATGCAACACATTCCAAAAAAGTTGGATGGGAGCAATTTAGGGCTAGTAATAAGGTGAAAAACAATATTATTATTTGATTCCAAACGGGATGTTAAAAAGTGATTGTAATCATGATTTGGTCCAAAAGCAGCATCCAGTTTTTGATGACCAACACGATTGCCAGTTTGTCAACAAATGCATGGGAAAATTTGTCAAAGCAATATACCCCAAATCTCTGGTTTAAAGCGGCCGAGCTAAACCGCTCCGGTTCAGTGATCAACGGATGTTCCGTGAAACTGAGACGCAGGCAGAGAAAAGCTATATATATAAAACAGTTTGTTTGGCCGAAGGGAGTCGAATAGGCAGCGTGAACTTCTTTCCCTCACAGTGAAACGTGCAAAGTGGCCGTTAGAGTCGGGGTGGTATCCCGAGGACAAGATAAAAGTAACTCCCATGACCCGGCAAAAGGCCTGCCAGAACCGGCTTAAAAATTGCGGACCCCAATCTGACACTATGTCATTGGGGATACCGTGGGGCCTGACCACATGATTAAGAAGGACCTGGGCAGTTTGTTTGGCCGAAGGGAGTCCGGGAAGAGTCATGAACTTGCAGGCCTTAGAGAATCGGCCAATGAAGACCAGTATAGTGGTCATCCTTTTGGAGCTGGGTAACTAAGTCCATTGAAATGTGGGACCATGGTTGAGAAGGGAAGGGTAGGGGTAGTAGAAGTCCCTGGAGTCAGGTTCTGGGCTTTTTATTTTTGGAGCAGATACTGCAGATGATTATGAAACAACGGATCTCTTTTGGGCCAAGCTGGACCAACAGAAAGGTACAGTGGTCAATTTAGTCAATTCAATGAGTGGAGCCGCAACCGAACTAAAATCCCAGACGAAGCCCAAGAAGAGAGCCGAACATTCTTGGATCACCTGATTTTTGGCCGGGTTCACCCTGAGCTCACCATGGGAGACTATAAATCCATGGAACATGGTACATGGAAAGTGGATTTTTCCAGCTTAACAAATTGGTTGTGTTGTAGGAGGAGTTGTAACACCCTTCTCACATGTCCTATGTGTTTCTTCAGTGAGCGGCAATAGATGAGGATGTCACCTAAATATATGAAACGTAATGTTAAACGTTGAATGTCAAAAGAAATCTCACTTCTTAAATTTCACCTTAATTGTCTAATTACAAAGTGAGGTTAGATAGGGGCATGACTAGCAAAATTTAGTTACCTAATAAAGCAAATTTATTAAATAAAAGAGGATTTGCAAGAAAAATCCAAAATGATGGTCTTAATTTAGAAGGGTAAATTATTTTAGTTGTCTCGTATTTGGATATTAAAATTCACACACCAAATGGTTACAACAATAATAATGTTTATTAAAGGTTTAGAATATGGTATAAATGGGTAAATACTGAATATAAGGAAGAAAATGAATAAATGCTTGAGATGTAAAGAAAGTGAATGAGTAAATAAAATCAAGGTAAAAGAAAAGGTTAATTACTCTTAATTACTAACTTAAAATAACTTGTTGTTGAGATGTGAGATTGTTTGGATGGAGCTACAGATTATAAGTAGATATATTGTTATAGGGGATACACTTAAATACTAAATTTATCACAGATTCTCACATAAAATGTGTGTGTGTCTGGGTGTCGGTGTAAATTCTATTGCTCTTGGGGCTTACTGAGGCATCAGCTGCTTCACAATAAAAAAAAAATCAAAGTTGTAGGCATGTTCTGTAACTGAAATGATGCAAACCCTCAAACAATCCATTTTAATTCCAGGTCGTGAGTTAACAAAACATGAAAAATGTCAAGGGGAAGTTGAATACTTTTGCAAGGCACTATATGATATGATAAGATATTATATGTTATGATATACAATATGATATATATGATATGATATGATAACTATTATAACTATGTTGTATTATATAACAAAAATCTGATCTGTTTCCAGAAACTATCCAACCATGTTGGTACCACAGTAGTATGCACCACTGGTCACTGTCAAAACTAGAATGACCTGCAGAGAGCTGGGACAAAAGTAAGGCTACCATTAGTAAAACACTACGCCGAGAGGGACGCAAATCCTGGAGTGCCAGGCGTGTCCCCCTGCTTAAAGACAGTTCAGGCCCATCTGAAGTTTGCCAGAGAGCATATGGATGATCCAGAAGAGGATTGAGAGAATATCATGTGGTCAAAAAAGAACCAAAATACAACTTTTTCGTAAAAACTCAGATCG
>JAYDZG010000025.1:7564792-7577468 GCA_034509265.1 Microcambeva bendego
AAGCAATGGCAAACTACTCCACTATCATTGCCGAAATACTTCATGGATCGATGATCCATCAAGCGACCGAGAGTCGGCTGCGACTAATCGGATATTCATCATATGTGAAAACACCCTAAGACTATCAGCTTTTTAAATATTTTTTCTATTTTTATGCTATTTAGCATTTTTATCCAATGTAACTTACAATAGTGACAGTATACTTTACATGCTAAGCAACTGGCAGTTAGTCTCTTGAAGGAATGTCCATTAGATTTATGGCCAGATTGGTGGCATAAATAATAAACTGCGGCACCACCTATAAGAACGATAAAATGCTATGTTTAATTCCTCCTTGAATTCCTTTGCATTTAACTAAGTCCAGCATACAAATGTTGGAACGTTTTTGTTCCTTACTTTTTTTTAAATTCTGCTTGCACATCTAAGTTCTCCGTTATTTAGGTTGTGGTGTACATTGAATCCTCAACATAATTTTTCTGCTGTAAAAGATGAAAGTTTTGCACACTGATTGTCTACATTTATTTTGGTACATGAACTGACTATATTCAGTCTGTTACTTGCACAACTTTAAATTGTAGAATGCAGTATGGAAAGTATTAAATGTGCTTTGGAATCAAAATGCTTATATTTGGGTTTTATATTTGTTATAAATGTTTTTAATCTCATAGGACTGAATTGTTCATTTCCTTTTTTCAATACAAAATTCAGTTGCTGATAATGTACCATTTGTTTCACTTAAGCATATGTGCTCTTTGTCTACAAAGCCATTTTCCTGTAACATGCAGAATGTGTTTTAGTACAACATTGCCGAAATAACCATAAAGATGTTGTCTTGCTGGTAGCAAATGTTTCTGAATTGCCAATGTATCCCTCAGCAACAACGCTGAAACATATTTTACACAAACATATCTATGAGTATTAAAAACTAAATTGTGGATGGGTGGGTGGGTGGGTTAGAGTTACTTGATTGGCACATAGGGTACTAACTGTTGACTAACTGTTCCCCAATTCTTTCCTGTGTAGTGTGAGGCCTGTCGATGTGTTCTCAGCTATATCTTCAAGAATATAATCAATATCAAAGATGCCTTGCCTTTCTCTGCAGGTGCCAGTTGATGAAGTGTGTGGATGCCCTCTTGTGCGTAATGTGTTTGAGCCGACAGGCGAATACTGCAGAGTGTCTAAGCGCAAATGCAACAAACATTACTGCTGGGAGAAGTTACGACGAGCAGAAGTAGACCTAGAACGCATTCGAGTGGTAAGTTAAAAAACACCACACATTGTGACTGTGTATATGAGAAGGTTACCTAAAGTCTTCATGCAAGTTGTACATTTGTTGTGTATAATAATGACAAATAAAGGTTTTTCGACAAACATAACTTTTTGCCTCACAGAAAGGAGGTCCTTTTTATGTAGTTTGCATATTCTCCTTGTGTCTGTGTGGGTTTTGTACGGGACGTCCGGTTTGGAAATCCATGACTGTCTTTAATATAACTGTGTGAACTGATGAAGATGAGTAATGATTATCTACCATTTTTGTCATGAATTTATCTAAAGCGTAAAACATGACATTAAAATCCAAGTAAAATGTGCATTATAAATATAAAAGTCAATCTTTTTTTTCCCAGGCGATTATAGTAACAACCCACCCACAGAGGTCCAAAAAGGGGACAAATCCCAAACTGTAAACATGTTGTTGAACAGCCAAGACTCATCAAAGCCAAATTACGTGAAAGGCTATAGTGACTAATACAGGCAAACGGAGGCTAAAACTGAATGTTATTTTAATACTGATGTTAAAGCGTCACTGCACTATCAAGTCCCATACAGAGAGGGCCTTAATATAGTCACAGAATAGTAAATTGTCCAATTTTTGATGTCTATCCAATGTACCTAAAGTTATCTATAACATACAAAAAGGAGCTTTCTTGTGTAGTTCATGTCCCTTCAGGAAGACCTGTTTTCGATGATCCTATTGTTTTGGCTTGTTTGTGTGTTTAACTCAACCGTTTTCTTACCCCTCATATTCAGATTTATATACATATTTTTTAACAGTGGTACAAACTGGATGAGCTGTTTGAACAGGAACGTAACGTCAGGACAGCAATGACTAACAGAGCAGGCCTGCTTGCCCTGATGTTGCACCAGACCATTCAGCATGATCCTCTGACCACTGATCTGCGCAGCAACAAAGAAAGATGTGTACCAACTTGCAACCTTTCTTCTTCCATTTGTTGATTTAAAAATATATATGTTTAGTTTTATGGCGGTTTTAATAATGTTTTTTTTCTAATACACAGTTACATTAATACACGAATTCGTAATCCATGAAGATTAAATGCATTTTCACCTTTTTTTACCATGTTTTGCTATAATTTTCTGACTTCTGTATTTTATCAGTTGCTTACAAAGAAATCTACAAGTTCATATATAAGTATTTTAGGGAAGAATAGCCTCAGAACTATGATAATTTTAATGATTAGGTGAAATCTGTTCGTGGGGGGGGGATGGGGGTGTATGAGCTTCTAGACATTGTACTTATTTGGTTGAATACACCATATACATATTATGTGTATTCGAGTATATACCAATATGGTTCAACAGAGCAGACAAAAGACCGGATAGATACTATATGTTTTTGGGCAACTTGTACACAAGCTAATCTTGTAGTAAGCCAGTTATGGAATCAATTACATGTCAGTCAAAAGCAGTATATAAACTGGCTTTAGGATCACAACCAGGTAGTTGCTGTGTATAATCTGCTTTATGTGGGTGGGCAAATTTATTTCCCAGGACTTGATATTTACATTTGTTCAAATAAATAATAATATGTACTTAACCACACTTGTAGAAGTTGACATGGTACATAGGCTACTTTTGTTGACCATTTGGTGAACAATGGGTTGAGTTCTTGGGAAGATAGCAACACTTGTTTTTACACCCATATTTCATGATCTGAAACTCAATTATATAAGATATTTTTATATACACAAAAGGCCTTTTTCTCTCAAATATTGTTCACAAATTTGTGGAAATCTTTGTGAGCACTTCTGCTGAGGCATATCAAGATGCTGATTAGACCGCATGATTATTGTACGCTTGTGTTTTAGACTGGCCACAATACAAAGCCACTCTATACTGTGCGGATTTATCAAACAGCCCAAATGTCACAGATGTTGCAGGAACTAATAACCTGTGTGCACAATTATTAGGCAAGTGAGTATTTTGACCATATCATTCTTAGGCATAATTTCTAACTCCAAGCTGGATAAACATGACTGCTTAATGGATTTAAGCATAGCAGGTGATATATGTGTAATGAAGAAGGATGTGGCCTAAGGAGGTCAACACCCTATATCAAGGTGTGCACAATTATTATGCAGCTTTTTTTCTTGGTTGCAAAAAACATGTTGAGAAAAAATGAACTTCCAAGGATTTGAGAAGAATCAAGTGTGAAGCTACCAGGAACCCATTAACTTCCAGTTCTGTCATATTCCAGAACTGCAACCTACCTGGAGTACCAAGAAGTATAAGATGTTCAGTGCTCAGAGACCAAGGTAAGGAAGGCTGAAACCCAACCACCACTGCACAAGACACATAAGCTACACTATCTAGACTGGTCCAAGAAAAAAAACGAAGGTTTTCTGGACTGAAATTGAAAGTGCTGCTTGACTGACGAGATGGATGGGCCAGGCACAGGATCCGCATGGATCAGGAACAGGCACAGAGCTCCACTTTGAGTCAGACGCCAGCAAGTTGGAGGTGGGGTACTGGTATGGGCTGGTATAATTTAAAGATGAGCTGGTTTGACTTTTTCGGGTTGCAGATGGGCTCAAAATCAACTTCCAAGACTACTGTCAGACCGGCAGACTGCACAGAGGAAGCCACCAGTGTGTTCAACAGACAGGAAGGCGGATCTACATCAGTCACTGCATCCCAAATCACCCACTAGCCATCTCAACCTCGTCCTTTTACTGGACTCGGATGGGCTGGGATGAGAGTGAGCTTAACGCCTTGCCACTCTTCCTCAATTGAAGTAATGAGCAAATCACAACTTCACCCCCTACCAGGGAACCCTCAAGTCTTGTGGCTATGGGCAAGTGGCAAAGCCGCAGGTATGGATATACTGGAAGCTGTGGCTACAAATCTTCACACAGGACATAGGGTCACTCTTTACTGGACTTAAAGCATCAGTGGAGTTCATCAGCCCCCTGAGTGTCTTAGCAGTCCCTTTTAGGAACCGCTTTGCTCACCTTCATGGAGGAAGGGGCTAGAAAAGGTGAAAACATAGCCTGCTTCACTTCACCCTGGCCAGCATGCCCCAGCTGGTGGGGATCCCCCTCACTGGTCAAAGCACAAAAAAGTTTAAAGTAATGATACTCAACCTTCTTCAATGACCTAGGTTGTACGCTGGCCAATACATCTCAGAACGGCAATGAAATGAAGACCGGTTTGATGGCGAGATAAAGATGCTGCTGTCAGAAACAACAGCTGCTCAAAGCACACCAAAACAATCCTACATCACAAGTAAAGAAAGAGGCCTTTGCAAGTGCAGAGTAAACTCTGAGATGCAGGATTCTTAGTTTAGCAGAAAGGCCAATTAAATCCAGGGCTTTTTTAAGAGCAGGTTTTAAGAAAAATATACTAACTAAAATTCAACACATTAGAAAATGGCCATTTCTAATAAGTAGTTAATAAAGCCAATACAAATCAGTTCAGGTGTGATTGCACTATCTACATCTGAATTATCAAGTGATTGTACGGTATATATTTTAAGAAAACTATATATCCAATTAGAAAGTGGATGCAGTAACAAGTTTCAAGTTTCTGATAATGCACAGTACTGATGACCTTTTACTCTACTCATACCTCCCATGTTACTGGCAAAGTCCATCTTTATTTGTTTTAAAAACACAAACAATAATAAATATTTTGCTGTCTTACTAACAACACAACTTGAAAGTATTCTTTTTTTTTTTTTACTTCCATATACATGAATAGAATTATATTGATTGAATTTCAACACACAACTATAGCATAAATAATTAACACAATTTCCCCAAAAAAATTATAAACAATTCTAAAAGATATTATAGCTAAATAAAGTCACTATTGACAGAAATCATAATCCCAGGTTTCTGTCATTTTACACACTGTCATCCCTAAGTAATTCCTGTGGTAACACGGTTTACAAATGTCACAGTGAATCTTTAAGAGACCCTAAGATAAACTTCTGAGTTATCATAATGAATTTTGGCAGTTACCTATGGACAACAATAGGTTGTCTAAGATCTAAACATACCCACTGGATGTTGTCATTTTCTTGTGATGGCAAGCCACAGAATTAGCAATGGATCTAAATGAAAACAAGAAGGTAGACTGATGTTTAAGGGTTATATATTTAAGTCAAGTCAAGTAAATTTTATTTGTATAGCACTTTTTACAATAGACATTATCACAAAGCAGCTTTACAGAGTTTAGGACTAAAAAATTCCTGTTGAGCAAGCCAAGGGCGACTGTGGCAAGGAAAAACTTCCTTAAAATACAGTAAGAAACCTTGGAAAAAACAGACTCAGCAGGGGCCCATCCTTCTTGGGTGGACTGGAGAATGTTTTAAATAAGATTTATACAGTTCACCAATAACAACAAAAAATAATTTTATTTATTTACTTTTATTCGTTCTAGATTATATAAAATTCAGTTAAAATATTGTAACATTAGAGAAATCAGTAACAGATGTTAATGTTGCCATGATGAATATGGGAACATGAATGTTCTTTCATATATAGTCATGGAAAAAAGAGACAACTTTAAAATCATCGGTTTATTTTAGTTAATAATTTCTGAGTGTGTGTTTGACCAAATTGAGCAGTGTTTTGTTCTGTCCCAATTTGAATTCTAGTTTATAGAGTAAAATAACACTGCTCATTTTGGTCAAACTCAAACCTAGTAATGTAAACTGCAAAACTAAAAGACTGATAATTTTGAAGATTATTTTTCACAGACAGACAACATTTTACACACAATACCCCATAATGACAAAGTGAAAGTAAGAAAGTCGGCGTAGGAAACCCAGAAGTGAACACACACACACAAACACGAAGGGCTGATTAAAAAGGGTATTCCAAGCCCCAAACTAAGAATTTCATTTTCCAACAGGACTTGGCACCTGCACACAGTGCCAAAACTACCAGTACCTAGTTTAATGACCATGGTATCCCTGTTTTTAATTGGCCAGCAAACTCGCCTGACTTTAACCCCATAGAAAATCTATGGAGTATTGGGAAGAGGACGATGCAAAAAACCAGACCGAACAATTCAGAAGAGCTGAAGGCCACTATAAGAGCAACCTGGGCTCTCTTAACACCTGAGCAGTGTCACAGAGTGATTGACTCCATGCCACATTGACCACTCACCACATTGCTGCAGTAATCCAGGCCAAAGGAGCCCCAACTAAGTACTGAGTGTTGTACATGCTCATACTTTTCATGTTCATACTTTTCAGCTAGCCAGCATTTCTAAAAATCATTTTTGGTATTGGTCTTAAGTAATATTTTAATTTTCTGAGATACTGAATTTGGGATTTTCATTAGTTGTCAGTAATAATAATATAAATTAAAAGAAAAAAACATTTGAAATCAGCCTGTGTGTAATGAATAAATATAATAAAGTTTCACTTTTTGAATGGAATTACTGAAATAATTCCTTTTTTTATGATATTCTAATTTTAGGCCCAGCACCTGTATATTAGAACATATCAGAATACATGTAAATCACACTACAGGTCCTCAGTAGCTCCTCTCTGTTTGATGTAGCTGATGCGTTGACTCTCAGCATCACCGTATCCTCACTTCTATTGTCCACATTTGAGTTCTGTACCCCTTCAACACATTTCTTGCAATATTGTTCGAGAGGGAAGGAAACAAAAACCCCACCCAGTATATTTGCAACAAAAACAAATGCAAATTAAACACCAATTAATATCACTCTAACTGAATAATATAATACTTTAAATGAATAATATAAATACATGTGAAATTAGTATAATTCTCTCACATTATTCCACTATGTTAAAAGTCACTATTATTATTTCCCCTTAAATAACAAAATATACTCCAAAATAAATGTCATGACTAAAATAGATTATTTTCACTGTTTTATTCACAAACTCTCTTCCATTCTGAGGATATCCTATCTGGGAGTCCCCACCTGCTTATGACCTCTCTACACAAAAAACAAGTGATTGAGCGTTCCTCCGCTTGGACAAGATTCAGGCCATCAGGAAAATATCCACAACATTAAACACATAACTCTTACATAATGGTAACCAGGAGGAACCATTACACCCCATCCAGACATTATTTGTCAAACAGAAAATAATGCCAATAACAATCAATCTATTTGAGCAACCATACTCCTTTATAATTTTTTCCTTAACCTCCCCCCTTGCTACATGAGCTAACCCACATGGACTATAAAATAAGTATTTGGTCACCCACAAACAAGAAATATTTCTGGCTCTCACAGACCTGTAACTTCTTCACCTTCAGTTTCCAACGTCTTGTGGTCTTTTTGCTTTAAGAACTTGGAAACATTTTAATAGTTGTTTTTGCTTGTCCGATTTCAATCACTGATCATCCCCATCATTGATGTGATAATTACCCTCTTGACTTATCACTGGGAGCTAAGGATAGACTTCCTTAAACTTCACCTGCGTCTTATAAGGTGGGGGTGTCTTTACTGGGTACACATGTGAGAAAGGTACATTAATCTCGGCCATGTGGTTTTTCTATTCTTTTTTCATTCTTCCCTATTTCCTCCACAGCTTTATCCATATTATCTTTTGCGGCTTTTGTCAGTTTCTGTCCCTCATTTTCAAACAACTGAAGAACACCAAGCTCAACTTGTCTCTTTTCCTAATGTTTTTCTCCCTTCTTACCCTTCTTACCCTTCTTCTGTTCTGCTTTGTACACTGATATAAGTACCTCTATGGTTTTAATTACATCTGGGTTAAAGGTCCCACTCTACTGGCCATTGTTGGTTAATGTCAGGCCAGCACTTGCTCTATTTCTCTGATATCTTTCCAACCCATTTAATTAAAGGATTAATCGTTTTAACTACATCAACAGGAGTAATTACTTTCTGCATTTTAATGTACCTTTTTACCATTGTTACTTATGCCTTATGTTTCCTTATTTTAAATGAAACGCTATTTCCCAAGACTAAGTTTTCAACCTATTTATAGTGCTTATCCCCCTTTTTAACCACTATTCTAATTCACCCAGGAATATTAATTTTTCCTCTCCAAAGGAATCAGAACCAAATCCAAATTCACAAAACTAAGTCCACCTAAAATATTCAAATAAACACACAATCTATCCAATTAAAAAAAAACCTGACCACTAAGAGAAAACTCAAACCCCAGTAAAAATAACTAAAAAGCACAAAAACTAATTATCACCAAATGTGTTCCTATTTCCAGAAAGGCAATCGTCTATTTATGCTCACACCTATTCACAATCATCAACAAAGCTAGGTCAGATCAGAATAAAATCATACACAAACAACAAAATTCACACTCACAATCATCAAGAGCCTAAACCAAATAAGTATATACCATTAATTAATTAAATACATTATCTGATCAGTTTTTTTGTTTAAAGACTACAGCATATAGTCCTTAATATACATGCAAATAAATGTAAGTACTACCTACAAATCAAAATAAAATAAAAAATCCAAAAACTAAAGCAGGCTAAATGTGTATCATCAGTTATGACTATAATGTAGTATATACACTTATTTAGTAAGCAGGTCTTTTGTTTACAAGAGTTTGTGGATAAAAACACACTGACCTTGATTTAGCTGATTGAATCCAGGAGATGATTACATCAATAATCAGCCTTCAGCAGCATTTTTCACTGGTCAACTGCCAACTGTTTAACCCCTTCTTTTTTACTCCTTTTTCAGATTCTCGCACAGGCTCAAATTCAATATTTTATAAATTCACTAAACCCTCAAAGCCAATTTTCATACAGTAACTAATGTCCATGTCTTACCATTAAAAAGTTAAAAGGCTTTAAACTTAATCTTGCATGGCGTATTCAACCCCATGTTTGTAATTATTAATTAGGCTATTCTACTCTCTTTATTACACACTTTTCACTTTAAACTTCCTTTTCTATCTTTAAAATACTTTTATTTATTTTTTCCTATTATCTTTTACTCTTTTAACTCTACATAAACTTCACTTTTTTCTTCAAAACTCTGGAGAGAGATGGCCCATTCTCTTTTTTCTCTTTGACCTTTAGTTCACAAAAAAATGCTTATATATTCATATATATATAGACGACATCTGGTAATCATTTACTTCTTAGTTGGAATACAGAAAGAAACTCAAACTTCACGGGATATCATTATTCTTTAACTTACTGCGGCTTTAAGTTTCTTCCTGTACACACTTTAATGAACCACGCTTCCACATTTCCCCTGTTTTTGACAGAAATATTACACGTTAAAATAAAACGTCAAATGATTATAATTTACATCTAGTCATTCAGTGTTCATTCATAGTATTATCTTGGCAAATGGCATTATAATTACATCTTATGCTCAGACAAAGTTAAAATAAAGATTTTACCCAATTCTAGTGTGTAAAGCTGGCAATGCTTGCTCCTGCAATAAGCTGACAATGCTTGCTCCTGCAATAAGCTTTGTTGAACCGGTTGTCAATGACGCCATTTTCTGGCGTTACAGAGGACTTTATAGGGCTTCTAAATATACAAATGCCCAATAATTAAGGCTGACAGCCCGCACATGTCCTCATCCCAATAGGGATTGGAGGCATTACAAACTGTCACACCTTTTTCGTTAACCACGGCGTCAACGTTTGCCGTATCCACAGTTCACTGTAAACAAAACCATCCTTGTTTTGTTATGGTCAGTCTGTACCACTGGGTCGCACAAGGTGAGTCAGTGGAAGTAGGGTCAAGAGGCCCGAGGTACGATAGCACTTTTATTTTGTGAGGGAAAGTGTTTTGTGTGAACTGTGTGTGTTCCCGCAGCCAACAGACAGCTGCTCCAGTCGTTATCGACGACAAGACATTAGCGGGTGGCTAAGTTGAGCATCATCCACGCTGCACTCCAGCCCCACACTTGTTCCCCACTACAGCAAAGGCTTGTTCTTAGTTTTGGTGTTCACATAAGCATATGTATGTAGTCACATACATTTGCTTGTCTGGTTCTCTCCCTAGCGACTCTACAGTTTGTCCTTTTGGTCGCCTTGAATATTAATATTATTTTTTTTGACTTTGTAATAAATTAAGTTTTGCTGGCACCTTACTGCATTCTTGTGTCCTCTCTCTCAAATCATAAATGTTCTAGTGTCTTTTTTGGTTAAAACTAATATTGCAAGCTTCTTTCAAAGCACCAGACAAGCCTGAAAAAGAGTTTAACATAGTTGTAGTGATTTTGTTGATTCACAGAATTTCATAAGACTGATTTTGCTCTTTGCATGCTAAGCATCAGACAGGCTTAAACAAGATTTTTAATAGTTCTAGAAGTGTTTTGTGATTTTTTTATTTATTGTTTTTGTGATTTATTTTATTTATTCAGACTTTTAATACAGTTCTGAAAGTGTGTTTGTTAAACTTTGTGTTTCTAGTTTTTGTTTGACAGTTGCATGGCACGGAAAAATAAAACGTCAAAGGATTATTATTTACATCTCGTCATTTTGTGTTGTGTTCTTTCATTGCTTTTTGTTGAAACTAATACTAATAAAACTAATATTTTTTCTGTCTACGCGTCAAACAATCCTAAATAAAATGTTAACACAGTTTTAGTTATTTAGTTCATTCACAGCATTTAATGGGACTGATTTTGTTCTTTTTATTCTGTGTTAGACAAGCTTTTTTTATAGCTCTAGAGAGTTTTTGTGATTACTGTATTTATTGTGTTTAAAGGAAAGAAATATTACAGGTTTAAATTAAAATGTCAACTGTTTTTCACTCTAATCTAAAGTGATTTAGTAGGTTGTTAATTCAAAGTATTGTGTTGACAATGTACGAAGCATCCGTCACATTGAGAAAGCCAAATACGAACTAAGAACTTAACTTCCATGTGTTTTGGGGATTTTGTCCATTCATAGAACTTTGTTGACATTAACATTACAAGTTTCATTCTCTACATCTGGTGGAGTCAATTTTCGGGATTTAGCTAAGGCAAAAATTGTTCTTGTTTTTTGTTCATTAACCACATTTGAACATGTAATTTTCTTCTTCAGACACGCATTAATAAAACATTTTACCACAACTCTAGTAAGTTTGTTCATACGCAGTATTTCATTGGAACTTATTGAGACAAACTTCAACCACACCTTTTAATACAGTTCTGAAGTGCTTTTGTGAAACTGAGTGTTTTTAGTATTTCTTTTACAATGACATTATACGTTAACAGTATTTATTTGTTAGACAGTAACATTACATGGTACATTTAATTTAAATATAAAGATAGAATAAAGATTTAAACCTTATTCTTGTTCTTTTTTACATCAACATTATTTGGTCAAAACTATCTAAACTAATTAAACCCAGCCGTGTAGCTGGAAACTGTTGCACGCCGGTCCCAAGTGGCAAGTGGATAAATGGGGACGGGTGGAGAAAGCAATGGCAAACTACTCCACTATTTTGCCGAAATACTTCATGGATCACAACGAAACACTTTCACATATGGGGCCCGATGGTAGGACCCCTGGGCCAGAAGGTACCAAGCTACCAGGGAAGAGCAAGGATGTGTTTCGAGTAGCTCATGACGCGGGCAGGACAAATCCATCTGGACTCCGGTTTGCTGATGCAGTCTCAAACGAAAGGACTCGTCTGTGCTTATCACGAATTCACAGTATTGGGACATGGAATGTCCGTGGTATGAACACGGGTAAATTGGAAATCATAAAAACGAAATGCAGCGACTCAACGTCGACCTGTTGGGCATCAGCGAATTTCACTGGACAGGAAACGGCTATTTCAACAACGATGACTATACTATTCTATTCCGGCAATGATACAACCAGGCGAAATGGAGTAGCCTTCATCGCAAACCAAAGCCATCCAGGGTTTCAATGCAATTAATGATAGGATCATATCCATACGCACCAATGGGAAACCTTGCTCGATCAAAATTATACAAGAGAAGATCTACCATTCGTTGGTAAATTCGGCCTGGGGGTGCGGAACGATGCAGGCGATCGTCTGGTCCAATGTTGCACAGAAAACCGCCTATCTATCATGAACACATGGTTCGATCAACGATGCGTCGCTTATACACTTGGACGGCACCAAACGGTGTAATTCGAAATCAAATCGACTGCTTTCTGTGTCAACAGCGATGGAAAAGCTCAATATTGGCCATAAAAACATATCTTGGAGCAGATTGCGGCTCTGATCACCAACTCCTGGTCGCAAAAATCAAGCTCCGTTTCAGCAAAATAAAACGACCTGCAGCAACACGTCACTTCGATACAGACAAAATCCCTCCACGTTATGCCGTTGAAGTCAAGAATAGATTTGAAGTTCTCAGCGCCATTGGAAAAGACCTAAAGGACATCCCCGTCCTGCGTGTTCACTAATATTGTAGAAAAGACACACAGTCGAGAGAATTGGATGTTCAAGTAAGGTGTTTATTC
>JAYDZG010000025.1:7589435-7610180 GCA_034509265.1 Microcambeva bendego
TATATGTGTGTGTGTGTATGTATGTGTGTATATCAGGTGTGTAAACACTAACCTTTTTAAATTCTCTGTAATATGCCTTCTTAGAATTTTCATTTTCAAAACGTTCATTCTTCTCCAAATAATTCATTTCACTTTCCTAGAATGGATGTTCAAAAAACAAATGACAATGATGCCAATGGTACATAAGACAATGAGTTGAATTATGCAAGTTTACAAAAATTGACAAGGTTCCTGCTACACTCGTCACTTTCGTCTATAGAACCAGGTTTTTTGTTTATATATTTTTTTTACTCCATATAAATTTCTCTGTTTTTTTATTTTTTGTTCAGTGTTCGATGAGAATATTACACCATGCATTCATTAATGAGGGAGCTCCCCTAAATTAAGATAAAAAACAAAAGATGCAAGATGTTTTTACAGTTAACTGTTGGAGTGGCTGTCCATTACCTCTATTGTAAGGGTTTACAAGTATAAGCAAACACATTAAGTCAGTTAAAAGGATTATAAAATTGTAAACAGAAATCCATAACTCCACAAAGAAAGCAAGAACCACCATGTCTTTCTAAAGTGCATTTTGACCCATCTAAAATTCAACTTCCACACACCCTTTGTTCGAAGTCTCTTTGTCTTTGCAGGATGTCTTTCTGAAAGCTGTCAAGACTTCTTCTCTTCATGAGTTCTCTTTCCCTTGATAGGCGCTGTCGCTCCTGCATTTCTTCCAGCTAACATGATTCAAAATGCAATTATTAAAATATATAATGTACTAAAATTTAGTACATGCAAAATGTTACCCCTTGCTAATCTGTATACACTTTAATTACTAATTAGGTGTTCTGTAAGACTTTGAAAAAAAGAACAAACACTTACTCTTTTTTTCCGATGTTCGGCTGTTTTTTGACCATGTTCTTTAAAGGCACAAACATTAGGTAAGCCATGGTCTTTTTGTCCTCTTGAATTTATCTGCTGCTCATCTTTGTTCTTTGAAGAGAAACACGTTTAAATTTGCACACTGTTTGATAAGCATTATTATAGAATAAAACACTTCCGACTGAATATTCCATTTTCATTCCATCAGCCGATTTACCCTGGTGAAGCTTGCTGCAGACCCTTTTTAACCAGGAAACAAATGGCACAAGGTAGGAATGAAATGGACATGGTGTACATTGGGTTCTTACATTGAGAGAAACTTAAGTGGGTGATGTTTTGTTTACTATTTTGATTTTTACTGCTACAAGGCAGAAAGGGAAACACTGGCACGGAGAGAAAATGTGGTCTTGCTGTGTCAAACTCGAATATCTAGCGGTAAGAGTAAGGCTAAAATCAGACCGAACAACAGGAGAAGTTTAGAACAGGATGAAACAATCTCCCTGTGCATGGAGTACAAAGAGTTGAAATATGCACCTGGGGTTAACTTGTTCTTCAATGGGTTTGACAAAGCCAACTCCACTGGGTGCTCAGTGAGGCCAAGTCTCCACTCAACACCCAAACTCTCATTCACACCTCGGCAGAAGTCAATGTATGCCAACCCAAATACCTCTTCTCTCTCTCAGCACACAACTGATCTCTTAACGACAGCCCAGACTCTCCTACCAGTTCCCCCCAAAAAGAGAATCTACTTTTTACCCTAGGGTAGAAACACAAAACTATGTGCAAATTAATTTCCCATCATGCGTTACCATCACAATCAACTAGATTTAGTGGAAGATCTCAAGGCTTCAGAGTAGGGTCAACCCCAGTGTACTCAAGGTAAGGTGGAAGAAAGTTTTATTCCCTGATGAGAAAAAATTTAACCTTGACCGTCAAAATGGGAGGTGGAGGCGTCCTGATTTGAGGTTCGTTTTCCTTCAATGGAGGTGGTGGAGATGTTGCAGCGGGGGGCCTCGTCTGTGTTGATCAGGTTGTTGATTGTTGGCCGTGGAATATTGGTCCATCCCGAAATGTTCACAATTTGCCTCATGCAGTGCAACACATTTCCTTCCTTGATCAGGTTGTTGATTGTGGCTTGTGGAATGTTGGTCCATCACGATTTTATATCAGGGCAACATGAGGGTTATTCTCCTAGAATAAGTCCTTCTAGGAGAATAACCTGATGTTGCCCTGATCTAAATACAATGCTGACTGGCTACTGACCAGAAGAACAAACACAGTAAAAGTAAACTGCACAATTTTGAGTGGCCGTAGTATAGCCAGCCTAACATCTAAAAAAGATGTTTTCCAAACAATAAGGTTGGTAGTGAGGAACATTAATGTGTATATAAACACTGACATAAATGAAATCATATGAGACTTAAATAAAATGTATTATTCTCAGTATGTATTAATAAAGTACAGACGGGAACTGCATCGCATTGGACCGCAAGACTCTCCAGTGACTAGTGAGGACAACTAAACAGATCATCATGGTCTCTTTTCCATTTCTCATGGACATTTTCCACAACCACTGTATTCGCAAAGCCCTCAGCATTGTGGAGGATCCATCACATTTACTCTCTTGCCGTCTGGAAGAAGGCACCGTAGCATTCGGACCAACCCAACCAGACTGTGTAACAGCTTTATCCCACAAGCCATCAGACTACTCTACTTACACTAAATGGACTATGACCATGATGAACTCAAATGCACACACATGATAACAGAACCTAAATGCACACTATGCTGTGCTGTTTGAGACACTTTTTACTTTGGATATTATTGCAATCTGTATATCGAAACATAATTCTACCTCAAGTACCATTTACTCAGTATCATGTACAATCCAGCACTCGTCTGTAGTGTTGTCTCTCTTAATTACTTGTTTAGATTAGGAATTTAGTTTGTATTTATTATAGGCCTTTTTGTATTCATTGTGCTGCTGTCTCTGCACTGTGTATTGTATTGTTTCGCACTTGTTCTGTGTTGCACCGCGAGCCTAGAGGAACACAGTTTCAATGTTATTGTAACAGTCAATTGCTGACAGTATCTGAGAACATGCCGACTTATTGTACATTTTATACTGTTAATTGTAAATAATTTACGAAAAAAGTATAATTCAGTTAAAAAAACGAATGAAACTATAATTTAATATCACCAAAATACAAAATGTATTTTTTTTAAATAAGGTTTGTAGTAGGTGACGGTTATATATAACGGTTTGACATGTATCAATGTATTTATTGCTTCGATTAAATCTGATTTGCAAACCTACGTAGTTAGCAAGGAAGTATTAAGCAGTAACGTGTTTGCATACGCACCGTTTTCCTTCCAACTCCACGTCGTTTTGTTAGCTTTTGCTCTAAAATGAGAAAGTACAAAAACCACAAAATGATGTAACGTACCGCGCCTTTCTGTTAAAGAAACACCAAAACCCAACAACAAATTTGTCTTACTCGCTTTGGACATATTGGGCACGCATGGAGCTCACAGGAAAGTAATGACGTGAACACGCCAAAGAAAGTCTTCTTCGTTCAGTTGTACAACATAAAAGACCAAAAAAAGTAATAAAAGTTATCTTACTTGAAGGTTTCTTAATTTTGGCATGTCATATAATAATGGTATAAATAACATATATAACGTTACAAATAAGCATAACTTTAAATATTACAATATGTTTTATTTACTTAATCAAACAATATGCTTTTATTTTGGAAAACGGCGCAAAAAAGTTCCTTTATTGGGATCACTGTGCCATTTAGAAAAACAACTATAGTTTATTTTTTGTGTTACAAGAACATCAATATTTCTTTAATGCACTAGCTGTTTTCAGTTTATTTAGAAAATCTTTTCAAAAGCCATATACTAATGATACTAGCTCCAAGTCTCAATATCGCCTTACTTATTTCTTATATACTCTGTATTACAAGTAATAGATTAATTACAATTAGTCAATTATCATATGATGCTACATTGAAAAACAAATTTTAATAGCAATTTGACTTATTAACTTATTCACAATTATGAATCAACTAAATTTTGTTTTTGAATATATTTTTCATATGTTCCTGTTAAACATAAGATGGAAATATATTGGTGTTATAAAATAAAAAAAATCAGAACTCAAGAATGATAGATAACTTTACCCCTTTGATTATTGCAGTAGTTGTCACCCATAGAGACTTGTCACTTACAGGATCCTTAGTGTCTAAAGCTAAAGGTATTTAAAGGTATAATAATTTGGGAAAAAATAACCTATTACATTATTTTTTCATGAGACATAACGTATTATCTGGGGGATTTAATTTATTAGACCTTTTTGTTTTTATTATGAAATTGATTCACTTATACCATATAAAACCAAATTCAGTATGGAAATTTATGTAAATATATGTAACTATAAAACTATAATCCAACATAGTTTATATAACTAATCAATATAAAATTATAAAATTCATTAAAAGAAAGTGTGCTTACTACATAGTATTCAGTTGCACCACATCCATTTAAATAAAAACATTTAATGACAATAAATAAACTTAACATAACATATATAACAATCAAACCTTTATAAAAATAAGCTTAAACTAATTATATACAAAGAGCAGGACATCATCTGGGATCTTCTTGGGATGCCTATTTCCACTGTCCATTGCATTATGTATAAGCAGGGTTTACAGGGCTGAGCTAATCGAATTAATAATGATGGTTCTTGTATTACATTAGAACCTTGATTTTGACAAAATAAATCTTACCACAAAATAGTCCAGGGCAGACACCTCTGCAGACACCTCTGACACTTACTGTCTCTAAAACAGCCAGAACAGAAACACCAGAGTCTCAATTATTGCACCCCATCCATGTCTGCATTTCTGGTTCAGCAACTCAAGCAGCCTCCCTGCTCAGCCGAATATCTGAACGTGTGTCCTCATTATTAAAAAAAAACTTGTCGAGCACAGGAACTTTTAGCTTGATCACGCAGTACAGGGGTCTGGACTGGTTTAGGAAGAATAATAGCTAGGTATTAGTATTTATGCTGATTAATTACAAGATAATTTTTTAATCTCACATTTATTGTATTTACTGACATTTTACACCACAATTTTGAAGGTGAAATTGTGTGGGCCAAAAGATACAACTCTTCAAATAGACCAAAATGTTCCTGCAATAGATATTTTTACTTTTATTTCTTCTCCTAAATTTTATTACCTTGAGCAATATTAAGTCAATAATTATGTAATGTTTGTACTGATGTACTTTATGTAAGATACCTATTGTTCAGTAAAGTACAGTAAATGTACACTAAAATGTATAATACTTTTTATGCCTTTTTTGCTATGTATTTAGGGGACGCCAGCAGCAGCTAGCAGAGCATTATCTTTCACACCCGAGATCAGAAGTTTTTAAGGATGTACCTAGCTGCTAGGGTGCATCAACCAGTGAATTGTAGTGCCAGTCTCAAGCCTGGATAAATATAAAGGGGTGTTCCAGGAAGTGCATCCATCGTAAAAACTATGTCAAATCAATAATACGAATCCCAATCCGCTGTGGTGACCCCTAACAGGAGAATTTAAACACCTAAATACTAAATCAGCACAAAGGGTACTTCTCTGTCTTTTATCCCAAATTGTTAGTAATCAAAGGTGTTTGTTCACATTAGTAAGTCTTCAGTAGTGGATGGTGCACTGTGAAGCTTCAGATGGCTATCCTAAAATTCCATGTATCAGATGCGCATCACATTTTCATCTGACTTGGATGCACAGGCCGTGGAAGATGCTGTGGACCTTGGTGGTCCTAGGAGAGCTTTTGTTTGCTTGCTTATGGAAGCCCAAGTAATTTTACCAGTGATTGATGAAAGAGATGGCAAATTCAATTTGGCTTTTAACAGTTCAGGCATATATCAGCGTTACTTATCTTTCAAGTGTATTGATTTTTTACTTCATTTTTTCTTTCTTCCCTAGTTTTGTCTGGTTTTGTGAATAGATTCAACAATAACAATTGTATTTACGAATGTATTGTTTTTAAATTTGAGACATTTTCCGTGGCAAAAATATGCCAAATTCAAATGTGCAAGATTTTAAGCTTTTCATGGTCCTAACAAAAAGTCAGGGAATGAGCAAACATTGAAATGTGTGCCTCATTTGTCACTGTTGCTACTGTAAGAGGGGAAGATATAACCAGGGAATTCAATTCCTTCTGTTAACAATAAAATGCTCAAATGATAATAAACTCATGCATCTGGGTGTTCAAAATTATTTGTACCTTACCTGATGCAGCGGCAGATGGTCAGTGACATATTATTTGCTGTTGAGACAATTTAAAGCTTGATATTTGCAGTTTTTATTGAGACATTTTGAAACTGCTTAGTTGCAATTTGTGATAAAGTCATGTGTGATAGACTTTTTTGGTGCAAACATTCCAGGTTCCCATTCCATTTAGCGAAAACAACAGCAGGGTAAACAGGTTTCCATCAGAGGACGTAGTTAAAATGTGAAATTATTTTTTTGCTGAGAGTGTCTTTAGACCCAGGCACCCTTAATTATTACAATATAACTAAAAGGGAGAACAAGTTAATGAGGCTTTCACCTTCACCGTCATCAAACCTGAGTGATCGAAAAAGACAACCGGAATGACAGCAACCAAACATCCCTGATCACCTTAAGTTTCTATGACAAAGAACCCCCAAGCTTCGCACCTCTTTCTATATTTGACGTAGACAAGTTCTCTTGGTCAGAAGTCAGACGCAGCTGCGAAGCCAACACACATAACCAGCCAATCTGACAAACATGTGAGCACCAGACCCCAGACGTCCATGACCGCAGCACACCTCTAGTTTGACTGGCAGCCAGTGTAAAGATGATAGAACAGGACTAATATGATCAAGCTTTTTAGTTCTAATTTTTTTTAGCTCTCGGGCTGCTGCATTTTGAACCAACTGGACTTTGTATATTTACCAGTTATCTAACTGGGAAGTCCAGTCTAGACTATGGAACTCATAGAATTTTTAAAGCATTATTAACAGATACAGGTGCATCTCAATAAATGGAAAAGTTCATTTATATCAGAAATTTCATTAAAAAGTGATATATTATTATATAGACTTAAAAATATCTATTTCAAAAATTTATTCATTTTTATGGTAATGGATAAAGCTCATAGCTAATTGGACAATAGCTAATAAAAAGTGTCAATACGTCAGAAAATTAGAACGTTATAAAAATTTAAAATGTCTCTCATCTTTCTCTTGACAATACTGGGTTAGACGAGTTTGTTGGCCAGTCAAACACAGTGATACTGTGGCTATTAAACCAGGTACTGGTTTAATACTTTAGGAAGTGTGGACAGGTGCCAAGTCCTGCTGTAAATAAAATTTGCATCTCCATAAAGTTTGTCTGTGAAGCATGAGTGCTCTAAAATCTGGTAGATGGTTGTGCTGACTTTTGACTTGATATAACTTGGTATATGGTAGTTGTAGCCCAGCGGTTAAGATACTGGGCCAGTGAGCAAAAGGTTGCTTGTTCAAACTTCACCACTGCCAGGTTGTGTGTAACAAGCGGGAGTTAAATAGAATTTATCACAAAAGCACAGCTCATTTTAAGACTACTATGTCCATCGGTGCTATTTTAATAATACAAGGCATAAAAATACACTGTTCGTTTACTTGCTATTTTATTTTTGTTCGGGGCATAATCCGCATCACTGTTTGCTTGTCTTTCATCCCTCATAACAACACCCAAGTTTTTTTACATTTGAGCTGGGAGTTACAGAGACAGTGTTTAGATTTAGCATCAGGTTAGATAACATTTCTCTTGCAGTCTTAGATCCAACTTGTAATAACTCTGATTTATTTGAATTAAGTACAAGAAAGTTACACAACATCCAGTTTTATATGTCAATTACTAGTGCTTTCAATGCATTAAATTTTGTGATAAATTTTATTTAAAATACAAAATAACACAATTATTGCAGCTGTGTGTTTATTCCCTGTGGTTTCTAAACTATGCAGAGTGTTTTAGATGTCTTACATGTTTTACAGTTTCACTGTAAAACTTTGGCCTTTACCAAAATTCAAGTAAAACATTCAAGTTTAAAATATTAAAACTATACATTTTCAGATACTCATCGCTAAATTTTGCAACACTGGTCACATGACCACTGGTTTAATCAGAGATGGAATCAATAGCTCACCCTGTGTGTCCCGGATGTTTAATCTGAATTTTTGACATTGTATTTTGTTATCTGAATTTGTCATCAAATTTGAGCATCCGAAAATATATAGTTGTGTTTAATTTTTGTAACTTGAATTTTTTATTTTGAATTTTGGTAACATTGAAAAGTACTGGAAATTCAAAGGCTTGTGCTTGCGTTTGTTTCTGATTTAAAACATTAACACCACGAAGAAACAAAATTAAACAAGTTTATTTATCAATTATAAATTCCAGTAGGGCCTGGAATTATAAATGTGTTTGTGTCATTTGGGTGTGTGTATGTGTGTGCTATTTTCATCTACAAAGGGGACGCAGCAGAAAAAAATTTAAGACAGGATGGGTCCTTGAACACCTAGTGTATTTTCTGTCCTATCCAGTAAAATAATCGACAGTATCAAACGCTGCACTAAGATTTAATAAAACAAGAAAAGAAACACAATAATTATCAGAAACTATCAGAAACTAAATCATTAACAACCCCAATTAGTGCAGCTTTGGTCTATGGTTGGGTCTAACTCCTGACTGGAATTTTTCATGAGTACTGTGCATGCAAAAGGTTCACCAGACAAAACATGAAATATTTCATATTCAAACTGTTTGCAGTGAAATAAAAGTAAAAGTAGGAAACTCTTTTTTTCTGATTTGGGGTTTTAGATGATCTACATACCAATGACATTAGATGTGCTCTTGAAGAATTTGTTATATTTGAGCATATATAGCCTGAAGGGGAGAGACCTAAAACAGTTCAAGTATACAATCTTCTATGGAACACACTGAAGACCATTAATGATCTTTTTGCAACCTTTATTTTCCTTGGTGACACCTTATGAGAACATGTTCACAGAAGAACAGATCATAAAATCTACAAACCCTAGAACAAACATATTAGATCCATGTGTGGTGGAATACTCTTCACATGATAAATATGTGGTAACTGTTAAAATTACCGAGTCAATCTCAAATAATAAGACCTCTATCGCATGAACTTGGCTTGCTTCGATTGTCCTTCTTAGAGTGAGACACCCCAGGTGTGAATCCCAGCCTTTGTTAAACTTTTCAATTGGGAATGTTAGAGGGTAGAGGGTAGGAGGGGAAAAAGGACAGACCTCAAGTATCATTTGAGATTTTAAAATCATGTTAGTTTCCAAAAACTGGTCAGTTACGCAAAACATTATATTATTATTATTATTTTTTTAAATTACACAAATTTACAGACCTTAAGTTCTGCTACTACTAACTTATCTCAGAACAAAATAACATTTCACAGAAATAATACTGCTATTCTTTTATAAAATCAAAAACAATTTGAATGGCTTTAGAAAATAAAGATTTTAGAATGTGATGTGTTTTACATGAAAATGATGTTAGAAAGCATGGAATATATATTTAGTTACAGAAAAAGAAAACAATGGACAGTTGTAGCTCTGTAGTTACGGTACTGGACTAGGATTACTTTTGTTTGTGAGGTTCTGTGGTAAAAGTCTCTAATTGCCTTGCCATGACTATTTGTTTGTTGAAATTCAGGTGTAAATATGAGTTCTGCTAGTAGTGAACTTTTACTGGTTTTGAATAGTTCAAAACTAGCGGAATTCCAAACTTACCCCTGTCCTGTACCAATTGCAGTTGAAAAAATCTTTGCAGAATTTTGCTGATCCACTGAAGTCCATAGTCCAGTTTCCTTAAACGTTTGCTTTTTTCAAATATATTTCAATGAAAAGATAGAGCACAGTATTATTGTATCCATACAGTTTAATAATTTGCAAATTTATAATGCTACTTCTAGAAATGCAAGTACTGGCACAGAACCCTCATCTTAAAATGACATTTTAACTAATTTAAAAAATATACGTATAAAAAAAAATAAGTGAAATGGAAAAGGTGTACAGACTGTTCTTCAACATGACCTGCTCCCCAGACCTCTGTGTTGTAACTTTTTTTATCTTAGTCATAGAGATATAGGTTAGATTCGGGGAAAAATACTTTAAGCAGGATGCTGTAAAAGATTAAACCTGACCCCATCAAGCCTTCTAGTTAAACCCTGCTTTCCCTAACCTGAACCATCAATCTTGCAGGATTAGCAAGGTTTGGCCATTGTCCTTGTCAATATGAATTAGTTTCTTGTGTGGAGAGTAACCAGAAACCCCAAGTGTCCCAATAAGCAGCTTTGTACCCAGTTTAAATGCCAAAACCTATGACTTTGTAACCCACTGAGCACAAATATAAACTTAAGATTACTTTATGAAACACATCAAAAACTAAAACAAAGACCATCAAGACTGCTAACAGCAACGAGTCTAAAAGTCAGTGTCTATCATGATATAGGGCTGTGTAAATGCTATTGGCAAAAGTAATTTACACTTCTGTGATGACAGTATTAATCCAAAAAAGTACATTGTGATCAAGAATGCAAAACTCCAGACCTGTCCCAATAGATAATTTGAAGAATCACTGAATTGAAGATTTTATACACATCTTGGACTGTTTTTGTTCCATAAAATTATTACACCTGTTGACATAATCTGTTTTGATTATTTGTACTACATTTAACCTCTTATTAGCCCTAAGCACATATACAGTGCATCCGGAAAATATTCACAGAGCTTCACATTTTCCACATTTTGTTATGTTACAGCCTTATTGCAAATGGATTACATTCATTTTTTCCCACTCAAACTCCTACAGACAATACCCCATAGTGACAATCACATGTTCAAAAGTATTCACAACGTTTGGCAGCAATTACAGACTCAAGTCTTTTTGTGTATAACGCTACAAGCTTAGCACATCTTTGCAGAACCTTTCCAGCTCCAGGTTGGATGAACAGCTATCTTAAGATCTCTCCGGAAATGTACAATCGGGTTCAAGTCTGGACTGGGTCAATCCTTTGTTATCTTGGCTTAGGGTTGTTGTCCTATTGGAAGGTGAACCGTCTGAGGTCCAGAGCGCTCTGGAGCCGTTTTTCTTCAAGGATGGCTCTGCACATTGCTGCTGTCATCTTTACCTTGAGCCTGACTAGTCTGCCAGTTCCTGCTACCAAAAAGCAACCCCACAGTATGATGCTGCCACCACCATACTTTACTGTAGATATGGTATTGGCCAGGTGATGAGCGGTGCCAGGTGATGAGCGGAGAGGTGCCTGATGCTTAACATTCAGACTAAAGAGTTCAATATTTGTCATTGATAAGGGGAGTTTTTGCCTTGAGAGACCAATAGACAATATGGGTTATATTTTCTTATCTTGCAAGTTTTTGGAGATCACATTGTGTTCTCTGTTTAGTAAAACACACCCAACTCTCTTTCATAAGAGTTTAGAAATGAAGACAAGGAGAAGTCATAATATAAGGGAAACAAGGTCAATCACAATTGAGCTCTTTAATCCCATGTGTCGGCCAAACTCGGTAAATGATTATATGTTAAGTTGACTGATTAACCCAGAGCTCAATTTTGACCACTGCTGGCCAAAACGTATGCATATGTTAAACTTTACGGTACATGTAATTCAAAACAGTGGTATTAGGGTACTTTCCTTAACCTAACCATGAGTATGAAGGATTAAAATAGTGTGATGGAATCTCTATCAATTATTATTAAGTTCTATCCATATTAATCTAATTTAAGCCTATTTGGCAACTCAACCTACACATCTCATTTTACCCTAACATTTAAAATCAGAATGTAATTGTACACATATTTGAAATTAGAAAATTAGAGTGGCCAACAGGTTCATCATAAAACCATTACATATTGTTGGCATCTGATTAAATAAAACTGTAAAATAAATAAAATACAAAATATTCCGTAATTAAAATACACAGTTTGGGCATAAAAATGTGAAAGAAATGTCTGCAACAAGACCTACAGTAAAGTGCTTGATCTGTACAAAGTACTGACTTACAAAGTAATTATAGTGGAGCACATATGTTCACCTTAGAGACTACTGGTCAATACTTAATTAGTGTAAAGGATTCTTTAAGGCCAGGATAAAGCTCTCTGCAATGATGTTTAAACTTTAGCTGTAACATAGCAATCCCACTTTCAGGAAGGAAAAGTAGCTTAGATCTTTGTAAGCCAATATATCTTAATTGCATTCCTCTTCCTTTTCTTATTCTTCCTCTTTTTTCAGCAAGACAAGCCTTTAACACACTTCCTGCAGTGAGATACACCAATCCTGACCCCGTTTGTGTGATGCTTGACTCCACCTAGTCATCATCATCATCATTAAGTATAAAAGCAGAGTCAGTGCTACTGTTTAATAAGAGATAGCAAGGCACAAACTGGCATAGTAAGGACAGTGAGAAATAACTTACAAGTGAACGAGTGACTGAGATAGTAATCAGTGTCCAAAGAACAATCTCCGACAATGGCAGAGCAGTGGGGAGAAGCAGTCTTTGCAGCCAGGCGACGGGGTGAAGACACAACGCGAGAAGCTGCATTTACATATACAAACAGCAATAACACAAAAGGTAAAATGCTATCTGGGACAAAATAGTCAAAACCAGTGTTCCCAGCTATAGGCCGGGGGGTTATAAAATAAGGAATTACTGTTCATAAAAACACAATTGGTTATTTTTAAATTAAATACAAACAGAGTAACTGCTTAACAAATTAATTGTATTATTTATGTAATTCAAAAACATTTTAGTTTTGCTAGTCTAAGGTGTGTCAACTGCCCTTACTTTAATAACTTTTTCTTTTATAGATCCATTTGAGGGACCAAACTACCACATTGCCCCGAGATGGGTCTACAACCTGTCCACGTTTTGGATGCTTGTTGTATTTTTTGCCTCAACCTTTACCAATGGTCTGGTGCTAGTGGCCACAGCCAAATTCAAGAAACTCCGTCACCCTTTGAACTGGATTTTGGTCAACCTTGCTATAGCTGATCTCTTAGAGACACTGCTTGCTAGTTCAATTAGTGTCTGCAATCAATTTTTTGGCTATTTCATACTTGGACACCCCATGTGTATTTTTGAGGGGTTCACAGTTGCTTGTTGTGGTAAGAACTGTATAAGTCAAATATGCATTCATTCAAAAATATGAAATCCAATACACAAAAGTAAATACTTTTTACAATTTAACTGATTTGTAAATATTTTCTTGCAAAACTTTTTATTAATTTATTCATTAGGTATTGCAGGCCTGTGGTCGCTGACTTTCATATCATTTGAAAGATGGGTGGTTGTGTGTAAACCTTTTGGAAATGTAAAATTTGATGGTAAATGGGCAACTGCTGGCATTGTTTTTACCTGGGTCTGGTCTGCCATTTGGTGTGCACCACCTGTTTTTGGATGGAGCAGGTAGGATTTTTTAAATAATATTTCAAGCATTGCTTGTAATTCAACTCACACTCTAATGGCTGAAAATGAATGCAAAGGATTTTCTACAATTTCCATGATGTGCAGGTACTGGCCTCATGGACTGAAGACCTCTTGTGGACCTGATGTGTTCAGTGGAAGTGAGGATCCAGGTGTCCAGTCATACATGATTGTTCTGATGATCACCTGCTGCTTTATTCCCTTGGCCATTATCATTCTTTGCTATATTGCTGTGTGGCTAGCTATTCGGGCTGTAAGAAACTTCATTATTTAGTAAAAAAAAAACTATTCGAGATTAAATTATTGAAGAGATGAAACTTTACTTTTATGTATAATCATGTGATCAATGGTACCTCCAACAGGTTGCAGCACAACAGAAGGAATCTGAATCAACACAGAAGGCTGAGAAAGAAGTCAGCAGAATGGTGGTGGTCATGATAGCTGCTTATATTTTTTGTTGGGGACCATACACCTTCTTTGCATGTTTTGCAGCTGCTAACCCTGGCTATTCATTTCACCCACTGGCAGCAGCCATGCCTGCCTACTTTGCCAAGAGCGCCACTATCTACAACCCCATTATTTATGTCTTCATGAACCGACAGGTAGGAAATCATTATTATTATTATTATTATTATTATTATTATTATTATTATTATTATTAGTATTGCTGTTGTTGTTGGCAAATAACTGAAGATCTTGACTTTACAATATATTGCCTTGTAGTTCCGTTCCTGCATTATGCAGCTCTTTGGAAAGAAAGTTGATGATGGGTCTGAGGTATCTTCAACATCTAAAACAGAGGTCTCCTCTGTGGCACCTGCATAAATTATGTCTTTACAGTCACAACTACAAAAAGAGACATAGGGTATGTAGAATATTAACTTTGCGGATAATTACTACATTTCCTGAACTTCAAATATGTTTACTGTAACAATAAATACCTAAACAATAAAGTTAAATAAATGTTGTTGTAAAAACTGAAGTAAGTATTGTATCAGCTGTACATAGTTGCTTTAAGGCATTTTATAAAAAAGGCAAATGATGCCACAATGCAAAAGTGAGCTACACTGGATGGGATGGAGAAAGACCATTCAATATAATTTTATTTTTACATTGTATAATGCATGACTTTAAAATAAGCCATTATTACACTTTTTTGTTTGTTTCAATCCATGTAATGGATAATGTAATGTTATTATTTTTTAATTAGGTTGGTTTGCAAATAAAGAAAAAAAAAATATTTTAAAAATAGGAACCCTACACCTTTGATGTCTGTTACAAATAAAATCTGCTGCAAATTATGCTACAGAAATGTGATGTTTATTTATGTATTTAAATTAACTATTTTTATTTTTATTTATTTAATTATTTAATAAAAGCCAGGGATTCTTAACCTCCAGGTTCTGCCTGAAATTACATACCAAGCTTTCTAAAACAGTCCATAAACTAGATGACTTTTTATCATGTAATGTTACTTAAATATGGTAAAATATGCTGGGGGAAAAACAGGCGCTTTTCTAAATCTTTATTTTATAATTTAAATTTAAGTGCCTACAAATTGATGAGTTAATGTGGTCCAACACTTCCAGCATTAGAAACATGTGCCTCCATGGGTCTACTTTCACCATAAAAAATAGAGATGATTTCTTTTAATGACTTGAAGTTATTCAAGCTGGATTAGAGAGGAAACAGGTAATCACTCAAAGTGGCATTTTGGAGTCTCCAAGTCCCCAAACCTCTGCAAATGGAAAATACATTTTACTGCAGAAAAAAGTGTAGAGGTATTATCTAAACTTGATCACAAGATATTATAATGTATTTATTTACCTATCTTGACAAACTAATGTCATCCATGAATTGTATGTCAGTTTTTTATCACTTTTTATAATTATTATACTGCATAACCAGGATCAATCACTAGTACATAATGGTAAAGAAGCAGAATCAAATAGGCAGTTTCTCTTTTGTTTGGTTTATTTAGTAAAGTTTAATTATTTACAAGTCCTATGTAAAATAACTATTTACATTTCTGCATGTAACAATAAATATATAAGATTATCATGACATGTCTTGCATCAATTATGCTTTCGCACAATGAACAAAGACACATTACAGAAATAGTTTAAGAACCACTGGATAAAGATTTGAGATAATTAACAACTCATGTGTGCTTTTTATTGCATTATATAAATGTAATTTGTTTAATGAAAACAAAATAGGTACTCAGGACTGCCCTTGGCTACCAAATAAGTATTACTAACTGAAGAAGATGAAACATGAACCACCCTGAAACCACTTTAGTGCCATACCCTAGATGCCAACACCATGTGTTTCAACACGATGATAGCCTAGTGGTTAAGGTACTGGACTATTAAATTAAAGAATGCTGCTGTTGGGCCCTTGAGCAATGCCCTTAACCCTCAATTACTTAGACTGTATACTGTAACTGTGATGTAAATGGCTTTGGATAAAGGTGTCTGCTAATGCTGAAAATGTAAATGTAATTATTAAGTAAAGCTGACTAAACACAGTATTAGTATCACAATAGTGAGTAAAACCCTATCATTTCTGCAGATATTTAAGTATATATTTTCGTGGGACAACACTGACAAAATGACACTTTGACACTATTAAATGTTGTCTTTGTGCAGCTTATATAACAGTGTAAATTTATTCTTCCCTCTTTGACTTCCAAGTAACCAGTATGGTCATCCCTTTTTGTCGGGTGTCCATCTATTATTGGTAAAGAAACTCTTTGTCTGGCAACTGCTGCAGGATAGTCAGGGCGTAGGCGCCCTCAGAACCGGTGGAATCATTTTTTCACACTCAATAAACAGATCAGTGTAAAACTACTTACCCAACCCATCAGGATATATCAAAGCTGAGCTAGGAAGAGTTCTTGGTTCTTTTTTCGATCTCTTGTAGCTGTTTTCAGACACCACGGTTAAGTAAATTCTGAAAGAGAATCGCTTGATCAAGCTAACTTTTGTCAACTGTTGTTTTTAAAAGCTTTTATACTTTGATTGAGCATCCTGGTGATATTTCTCTTCATGTTTAAAATCCTGACACTCGTACTTTCTCCAGACCTGTATCCCATAGAAAACCTGTGGGACCAACAAGTCTTAACTATGTACCCCAGAATCTCAATGACCAGAGAGACACCCTTCAGAAAAGTGTGATTCTATGCCTCAGTGCTTTGTCTCATAGCATATTAATAGAGAGGTGAAGGGAAGGAAAAGATGTGGTAGAAAAAAGTGTACAAGCAATAAGGATAACTGCACCCTGGAGAGGATTGTGAAACAAAACCCATTCAAAAAGAGGGGACTGCAGCTATAGTCAGTGCTTCAAGAACCATTGTGAAGAGTATTGTGAAGAGGAAGAGGCGATCTGCCAGACCCAACAATTCAAAAGAACTGAAGGCCACTATTCAGAGCAACCCTGGCTCTCATTACACCTGAGCAGTGCCACAGACTGAGCCTCAACTAAATTGAGTGCTGTACATGCTCATATTTTTCAGTTGCCCAACATTTTTAAAAATGTTTTTTGTATTGGTCTTAAATTAATTCAAATTTTCTGAGATACTGAATTTGGGATTTTCATTGGTTGTCAGTTGTCATCATCAAAATTGAAAATATATATATTTGAAATATATCAGTCTGTGTGTAATGAATGAATATAATATACAAGTTTCCCTTTTTTAATGGAATTACAGAAATAAATCAACTTTTTCCATGAAATTCTAATTTTATGACCAGCACCTGTTTAATGAAATGCTGTGGGAAACGCACTGTAGTAGCAAGATGCAAAAAAAGTCTGTTGGACAGACTTATTTGTAAATTAGAGGGTTTACTGTGCGAATGTGCTTCTACAGTGTTAATTATGCAAATGAAAAAAAAAAATGCTTATTTTGCTTATTTGCAAACCTCCAGCTTTTGCCTGATGCTATGCTGTGAGGAATTAGTATCCTTGGGCAAGCATTGTCATCTATGGAAGTGGTTATTTGAAAGATATAAGCAACAGTTTGACTTCCTGTTGACTCAAACGGTAGTTAAGCTCGTGTTTAAAACATTGTTGTTTATTTCTATACAGTTACTATATTTACAGATTTACAAAATTTGGGGGCAAAAATATTTATTGCTTACTATAAGAAACATTAAAGAGTAATTTTGTTTATTCCGTTGGCATATTTAATTAAGCATCACAAGTCACTAACCAGCAGAACAATGACTAGATTAACGAGACTGCTTCTAATGGTGTGAAAATGTAAATGCTTTACATTTATAGATTCATGAGTTAACAAAAAAACTGATTTTATCACGTGCACAATTTCATACTAAGAGCTTTTTCGGTCTTCACATTTGCACACTTTGTAAAGTAAATTAATGGATAAAACGTTGCTTTTTTATTCGAACCTAATAAATTCTACTACTAAGAAGATATTTTTTGTACATCATCTGGTTAATTATGTGATTTGCAAATTTAATCAATAAATGGGAATAATAGACGAGTTTGTGCTCCACCCCAATTTATCTGAAACTTTGTTTCTGTATTGTCTATATTGTTTTGTTAGCCGACTTCAAACAATCAATGTTACAAAATATTATTGGTGTTAGAGTAAGGTAATTCTCGTATAACTTATTTTTTTTCATAAAACTTTATGCAGAATGTCACTTCCGGTTGAAGCCGTTCGCCATTTTATACAGGCTTGGTTGATGTGGTCAATAAGTTCTTATTCAAATTTTCAAAGCTATTCTGGTTCATTTTTATTTTTTTTGATAATGTGGCAAGAATTATGATATAAACTATTCAAAAGCATTTCTTGCTTATAATAAAAAAATGCACAACCTAATGATCAGTTGTTAAGATGAACCTGCAGCAAAACTTAAGTGAAGGACAACTACAGCATCTGCTGGGATCGGAGAAGCAAATTATCCTGTCGTTTTGAAAAGAAACGAGCAAAATACATTTCCGCACGGGCAATGCAATGAAGTAGTATTTTCAACTTCCCAACTAAACGCGCTTTGTATTAGTTGGTTTGCTGGCTAACATCATCAGACAACCTACAGGTAAATGGCTAGGAGCCAGAGCACGGTTTTGTTTTTGTTAGCTAGCTTTCTACCAAACTAGAACTAAAAAGAGCCAAGGTTGAATTTGTTGGTTTTATCGTTGCTCAGTCAAAAACGAGGACCGTTTTTCAGAACCCGAGTGATGGGAGGCTTTTAATTATTTTGCTAACCGAATGTAGCTAAAAACAAATGCTAGGTAGTTTGCTGTATTCGTCGAATTCCGTACAATGAACAATGCATTTGATTTTTTTTGTCATCACTGCTTTCTTCCCTTAACTCAAAGCACAAATCTGGCATTTAACGTTAATGCTTGAACAGTGTCCATGAACAGTAAAACATGTAGGACTTGCTGTAACGCAGTGTGGATTTTATTCTGCAACATTAAATGACGTGTTTGTGTACTTTTATTTGTTTAAAATAACCACGTTTATGATTACATTTCTAGAGAGTAAAGATTAATCGAGCCAAAGGCTTTATCTTCAAATGTCGTATTTTTAAAATTAGCATTTAGTAAAATCCGTGTTTGCGTTGGTCGCCATTTTCGCATGTTTCTGTGAGTAATAAACCTAGTTGTGGTACTTTTTGATAATTTAAATGGTTCGATACGTTTTAAGCAAATTGCCATAGCCTTCCCTGCCGACTGAAACGTATACCATTATTCCGAGTGTCTGCTAATTCAAAATCTTTATCATTAAGGTTTTCCCCATAACAACAATACTACACTGTTGCCGTTGTTGTCCATGACTGCTATTTCAGTATTCTGCTCTCCCTATCAAAGTAGTTTTATGTTGCGCGGTGATTCTTGGTCACGCAAATATTTCATGACTTAATTGTTGTTTGAATTGTGTGTAATTTTGTATTCTTTCCAATTCAGGGATGTTTCAGCTTCCAGTCAACAACCTTACTCGGCTAAGAAAAGCCAGAAAAAGGGTCAAAAGACTGTTAAGTGACATTGGCTTAGACTATTGCAAGGAGCACATAAAGGTAAATCATCGCTGATTTATTATTTAATGTATATATTTTTTTAAATAATTTAGAGCATGCGTGTCAAACTAATTTTACTTCTGGCCACACAGACATTACGGCCTCAAAGTGCTGTGTGAAAGTTTGGTGTGATTGCAGTGGACTTTTTTAAAAGGCCAAATTTAGCATGCTTGGTTCAGGGTTTGGTGTCGTAATGCAGAATTTATATAATAAATCTCTGTTGTATACCTCCAAATGACACACTGGTATAGATGACCAATGAATGGAACATTGTATTCTGATCAGAAAACACAAACGGACAGAGAGGGGTTCCTCACTTAATTTTTCTTTTTTATTGGAACTTCCTCCAACTGATGGAAACAGATGCCACAGCAGATGGGGTATTGTGTTTACAGGCATTGGTAAATTTCAACAAATATATTTAAACATTTACAGAATGGCATTTATATCAAATACACTCAATATAGATGCATTGTTCACTGACAAATTATGCAACGCCTTCCCCAGCATACATTAAACATCATGTACATGTGCATACTGCATTAAATCCAACATAACTTGGATCAAACTAAAAGAAACTTGAACAGGCTGTCCCAATTAATAACGGTGCTATAAAATATATCAGAACATATCAGAATATTAAACAAATATTACATGCTTACTCGATTTTTATACATAAGACTGGTAAAAAGAAGTGTGCAGTGGTTATAGCTGTGATATCTATGTATTACAGTGTTAACTTGTTTAGAGAGTGTTGCACTTCCCTTTAACTCAGCAAACATCAGTGTTAACAGAAAATATCTAGGAAAACTTGTAAAACTTGAAAATAAAAGCTTTTTACTATCCTTGCATTATTATTTGGTGATGCTGTGTGACCGCATGAGGAACCAATAACCTTTCATACAGTAATTTATGCCCAGTTTCACAAAATAAACATTCTAGCCACATTTAATGACGTCCTGGGCCGAATGTGGCCTGTGAGACATTGGACGGATTACAAAACCGATGGGATGATTCGGGTCATTGACGGCTGAGAAATCACTGATTCGTCAGCAATCTCTAGATCTCAATGCTAGAATGGTCCAGTAGCCAAAAACCAAGCAAATATAGCACCCACACAGGTGCAGGGACAGCATAGAATCTGTTAGACTGCCTTTTCAAAGCTGACTCTAAAATATTGCTTAAATGCAAAACATGCAGTAGACCAAAGTGGCAAAACAGTTAATCACTTACAGCTCTGTGCAGAGCTCTTTCTGATAAATA
>JAYDZG010000025.1:7610280-7629786 GCA_034509265.1 Microcambeva bendego
AGTATCTCAGAAAATTTTAATATTGTGAAACGGTTCAATATTGATTACACCTTGCGCCACACTCTAATCAGCTAATAAACTTAAAACACCTGCAAAGGTCTTTAAATTGTCTCTCAGTCTAGTTCTGTAGGCTACACAATCATGGGGAACAATGCTGACTTGACAGTTGTCCAAAAGACAACCATTGACACCTTGCACAAGAAGGGCGAGACAAAAAAGGTCATTGCTAAAGAGACTGGCTGTTCACAGAACTCTGTGTCAAAGCACATTTAATAGAGAGGCGAAGGGAAGGAAAAGATGTGGTAGAAAAAAGTGTACCATCAATAGGGATAACCGCACCCTGGAGAGGACTGTGAAACAAAACCCATTCAAAATGTGGGGGAGATTCACAAAGAGTGGACTGCAGCTGGAGTCTGTGCTTCAAGAACGACCATGCACAGACGTGTGCAAGACATGGGTTTCTGCTGTTTCATTCCTTGTGTCGAGCTACTCTTGAACAAGAGACAGCGTCAGAAGCATCTCGTCTGGGCTAAAGATGAAAAGGATTAGACTGCTGCTGACTGGTCCAAAGTTATGTTCTCTGATGAAAGTAAATTTCGCATTTTCTCTGGAAATCATGGTCCCAGAGTCTGGAGGAAGAGAGGAGAGGCACATAATCAACGTTGCTTGAGGTCCAGTATAAAGTTTCCTCAGTCAGTGATGGTTTGGGGTGCCATGTCATCTGCTGGTGTTGGTCCATCTGTTGGTCTGAGCTCCAAGGTCAACGCAGTCATCTACCAGGAAGTTTTAATGCACTTCATACTTCCTGCTGCTGACCAACTTGATAGAGATGCAGATTTCATTTTCCAACAGGACTTGGCACCTGCACACAGTACCAAGCTACCAGTACCTGGTTTAAGGACCATGGTATCCCTGTTATTAATTGGCCAGCAAACTCGCCTGACCATAACCCCATAGAAAATCTATGGGGTATTTTGAAGAGGAAGATGTGGTATGCCAGACCCAACAATTCAGAAGAGCTGAAGGCCCTAGAGCAACCTTGGCTCTCATAACACCTGAGCAGTAACAGAGACTGATCGACTCCATACCACGCCACATTGCTGCTGTAATCGGGGCCAAAGGAGCCCAAACAAAATATTGAGTACTGTACTTGCTCATACTTTTATGTTCTTACTTTTCAGTTGGTGAACCTTTCTAAAATCCTTTTTTTTTGTATACGTCTTAAGTAATATTCTAATTTTCTGAGATACTGAATTGGGGATTTTCATTAGTTGTCAGTTATATGATTATTTCAGTAATTCCATTTAAAAAATGAATTATGTAAGCCGTGAGGAGCTAGGTAATCTTAGTTATGAGTAGTGTCCTCTGGCAGGCTCACCCAACCTCACCTTTTTTAAAAAAAAGTTTTTTAGCTCTGGTCTTATGCCTTGTTCACACTATACACTTTTCACCCTGATTCCATTCATCAGATTCATTTCTTTTATTTCTTGGATTTTACACTGTACATCAGCGCACACACACTTTGATCTCTCGCTACATGCTGACATGTATTTTTGAACATGATATCATTAAGCCCCTCATCACTTCTCACGTTTGTTTTCATGAAAAAACTGACCATAGAAGAGACACAGTCGTTTATGTAAATTGCAAACCTTTCTTATCACTTGCATCCACACTTTGTAAAACAGATATTTTTAAATGTATATAAATTATAATTGATGTTTAAATTAAATAAATGTGTTCAAGTTTATTTCTTTAAAATTTAGCGGTACATAGTGGTAGCTGTTATTTGACATCTGAGTGTTTAGTGCCACCTCGAACCCCCATGTTTAAAAAAGGACGCCAACAGGTTTTTGTTGTAGTACCATTAATGTGATGACAGTGGGCTATCGGTTGCCTATTGGGTAACTCAACAGGCCTGCTGGCAGACTGTTTACCAAAAGGAAGAGGATCAAACAGTGGCAACCAAAAACTGGTGGTTAGAGAAACTGGCCTGGTGGTTAGAGAACAGGGCTTGTGATCAGAAGGTTGCTGATTCCCAGAGCTGACAGGTCATGACTGAAGTGTCCTGGAGCAAGGCACCTTACCTCTAACTGCTTCTCAGGAGCTGTGGCTAAGGCTGACCATCGCTCTGGGCATAGGAGCTTACTGCCCCCTAGAGTTCACTAGTGTGTACATGTGTATTTCACTGCACAGATTGGGTTAAAATGCTGAGAACCAATTTCAAATCACAGTGATGAAAAGAGTATTCTTTAAAAAAAAATGAGAGAGATTGTTTTTTTGCCCGTTCTACGCTGTTTGGAAACTATCAAAGGTGTCTTGTGTGTGACGTAGCTTGTGGACAACAACTATAATCTTGCATTAACTTAAGTGCAACATCTAAAGAGGTGTGTTGTATTTGGCTGCAGTAATTCAATGCACAGTGGAAACGCCATGCACAAATGGCCCAAAAATCTAAAAAAATTGAGTAAATCCCAGAAAATTTACTAAATTTTGTAGCATTTAAGAATTTCCATAGCAATCTCTGGGTTTTTCCATCAATTTAATTAAAATAATCAATAAAACAAAAAAATTGTTATATAATTTCAGTAGCTAAATTAATATGAATTCCTAAGTGATACATGGGTGGTGGTGCTTAGCCTTTTAATGTGAGTTAATGGAGAAATTAAAAAATAAATATGTCCATAAAATATTGATAAATGACACTGTAAATGCAACTGTACCACACTGAGCACTAAGACCTACACATACATAAGTCTGTGTTCAGTGACAGAAAAGTGTAAATTCAATAAACACAGATTAACTTTAAATTAAGTAAAAAAATTACAAACTAAACTTAAACTGAGGACCTGGACATTCAAAACATTACTGTCATGCCAGTGTAGCATTGTAATGTGACATTGAATCAGTAATGTTTTGGAAAAAGCTTTATTAACATAGTGCCACTTGATCAAGAAATAAATACAGATAATGCATTTTTTGTAGAAATACCATTCTACCATGTTTTTTGTGCCAAAGACAAAAAGCGCAAACCACACATGTGTTGTTTACACCAAAGCTTGTTCTTTGGATACAAGAGATACAAAAGCTATCTTTAAACTCAATGGTTATTTTAGCAGTCTGATTAGAATAACCAGTTAATTACAGTAGTTATGAACAAAATTAAAAACTAACAAACTTCTCTCTTGGAGTAATGTCCCACTGTCTTGGGGGCAATGCAAATTTCTGTATGCATATGTGTACATGTGTGGTCTCTCTGTTTCCCGTTTTTATATCTGCTCTCATTTAGGATTTCAAAGAGTGTGGTCCCGATGAGTTTGGTATGAAACATCTTTACCTTGATGTTTGTATGTGGGATCCGACCTGGACTAAATCCCAGGTGAGACATGTTTTATTTCAATCCATAATTTACTTGGAAATTTGAGAGTCCAGTGCATTTCAACAAATTGTGTGTTGGTGTGTTTGTAAACCAAATACTATTAAAAATATATCTAAAGATTATCCATAGTGGAATTAATAACAACTTTATATTTATTCCTTTTTTGTTTTCTAGGATTACAGAACAAAGCAGTTTTGCTGCTCTGATTGCCCATTTGCTTCTAAGTACTTCTCAGCCTACAAGAATCACTTTCGGAATGTTCACAGAGAGGACTTTGAAAACCGTATCCTGCGGAACTGCTCCTTTTGCATGTACAGTGGAAACAAGTGGACCCTGGAAACTCATGTCAGACTATTTCACATGCCTCATAATGTAGTGCGACAAGACATAGCTAGTTCTCACCAAGCTGTGGTGGGTGGTCAAGACCTACACATACACAAAACTATGTTCACTGATAAAAAGGAACTGCAAGTGTACTACTGCAAAAAATGTAGCTACAGAGACAGACTTTATCATGTAGTACGTAGGCACATTTACAGGGAACACTTTCAGCATGTGGCTGCTCCTTATGTAACGAAAAGCTCAGAAAAGCAAGAAAACAGTCATATGGTCCAGGTCAATAGTCATGGTCTTCACTGTAAAAGTTGCGTTTTTGTTTCTCGTTCATATGAGGCTCTTATTCAACATGTCATTGAGGTCCATGAATTCACTGACCATCAAGTTACTGCCATGATTGGCCACACCAGCATTACAATGGCCCATTCCCAGACCAACCTGATTCACAGTGGGACAACTGTTTCCCCTGGTGTATCTAATCACTTGGTACAACCAGTAAACTGCATTAGCATGCCTAGAGTCATGGGGTTGCTTGTGGGTAAGCAACCTAAACACAAAGGGAGCATTATGCTACCTGAAAAAAACTTGACTGGCACAGTCTCCCAGTCACATGCAGGAAAACGCTTAGACAGGTTAGCGTTCACATCATCAATTAGTAATGTCTCTTTCTCCTCCCCAATAAAGTCTTTACCTCTGTCATCAGTAAATATTGGTACTGCCACATTGACATCATTGCAAGCCAAGAAGACCTCAGCTAATATACTACACAATTCACAATCACAGAATTGTAAGATTTGTATCATCTGCAATGAACTGATCTCTGAGAGTGCGTTTACCACTCACTTTGAAAATGAACACCAGGCAAAAAAGGTTCAAGCTATGGCTAAGTACATAGTGAAAATTCACAATTTCACGAGTAAGTGTCTGCATTGTAACCTCTATCTTTTGAGTGATTCACTGTTGAACCACATTCTTGTACATGGAGTGGCATGTCCACAGTGTCATTCTACATTTTATGAGGTGGAAAAAATAATAGAGCACAAGCAGCAAGCACACCTAAATGACCAATGGGTTCCTCCCACAGGCACCCTGCTGAAATTTGACCTCACATTGCAGCATGGAAGTTTTAAGAATGTACAGCTTATTGTTACCACCTACAGCAAGAAGGAAGCACCCAAGTCATTCTTCTCGCCTGTTGAACAATCAAACTATGCAATAGCCAGGTCTGCGATACTGGCAGATAAAGGACAAGACAAATTCAATAAACCGCTGTTGAGAATTACATCTCAGAGTTTCAGACCCCAGAAGAAGGAAACTGGCAAAACCATTTGTCCACTGTGCTTCACCATTCTTAAGGGTCCCATTTCTGATGTACTTGTGCACCATCTCCAAAATCAGCACGAGGTGCTTCAGACACTTCATCCTGTGGAGAAAAAGTTGACTTACAGGTGCATTCACTGTTTGGGTGTATACACAAGTAACACAACGCCTTCCATGATCAAGCTTCATCTGGGGCATTGTCGAGGGGCTGGACAGATTCCAGAGATTCACTGCAGTAAGTTCATTTCAACTCTTAAGCGGGACCTAGTGGCCCCAGATATGTCCTATCCTAAAAAGCAGAAGCTGGTGAACCAAGGTAGGTGCAATCCCACAATTTTTTTGGACAAGCTGGAAAAACCTGTTGCTCTTGCCTTGGACCCCAAAGGTCATGTCCATGAGTCTTATGATTCTCGGAAATGTTTCCTCACCTCCTATTTCAACATTCAGCCCTATCCATGTCCAAAAGAGGTTGAAAAACTTGCTACAAGTCTTATGCTTTGGAAGTCTGATGTCTCAAATCACTTTGCTAACAACAGACAGTTATGTAAAGTGGATTTTGCTATTCGTAAACCAGTTGTGCTACTAGGCTTTAACATGAAAGCAGTAAACCAGCTGAAGCATAATATGAACTTTGACCCCAAATCGTTGTTTTCTGTCCATGACATGAAGAAATGTGAAATTTCAAGAACTTCAAAAGTAAGACTGAAGAATCGTTACGGGTTTTCAGCTGAAGAGGGCAGCAGTACACACATTAAATGTGTCTATAAGCCCCGCTTTGGGTCGTTAGAATCCATTACCATTGGTTCGTACAGTGAATTTGAGCAAGAAGTTACATTTTGTTCTTCAGTTCAGAGTCGGATAAAGGGGACGGTGCTGAAAAACAATCTGTTACATAAAAACGATGGAATGATGAGTTGTGAATGTACTAAAAGAGATAAGTGTTTTGATGGCTCTGTGTACAGCTCCAGTCGTAAAGATACAACATGGTCAGGTGACATGCCGTCTGACAGGAATCACTATAATTCAGCTGGCCAATTCGAGGAGAAGGGGAAAGAGGTTGAGTTACTGGGCAGGTAATGTTTGTATTAATAAGGCAAGAACCCATTCAACAGTTATAGTTTCAATCAGAAATATTCAACCCCTCACCTCAAAAGACAGTTTTGTGGACGAAAGATAATGAGAATAAATGACAAATGACCCAATTAGCTAACATTTATTGATGCATACTTAAGTTATTTTGATAACAAAAGTTGACTTAACTTGAAAAATGTAACTATTTTAACACCTGCACTGTTATTCAACCCCATCTTTGGTACTAAGTACTTTAGTACTAATAATTTAGCTTTTATAACTTCTAACAAAACAATTTCTGTAAGTTCTGAAAGGCTTCATACACATCTCAATTGTAATCATTTTTCAGATGCAAAAGCCTCTATTAGAATGATTTTTAATGTCTTTTAAAGATTCTCATCAGATGTTAATCTGGTGACTGAGAAAGCAACTCCAGGATGTTCCTGTCTTTTTCTCAGCCAAGGTTTGGTTGACTTGGAGGTGTGGAGATCATTGTCTAATTGGAAACCAGGGTTCTATTTGTCAACAGAAGACCTCATGTTTCTTTTTAAAATGACCCAGCATTACTGATAGTTCATGATACCAGGTGCCATTGGTTTATGAGAGATGGGTATCTTCCAAATATATGTTGTCTTAAACTCTATTCCTTTTAACATATACTAGTTGACTTTTGAGATTCCTTGAAGTCAAGAGTTGAGTGTGTCTTTGAGTGTGTCAATGAAATACTTGTTTAATGTTTATGATTTGTTGGTACCACAAGCAATTGTACCAGCTTTTATCAGGTCATCCTTTAGGTGTCTGGTACTCACATGGGGGTCTTACCTATTTTTCCTTAATTTAATAAAATTTTGGGCTTTCTTCCATGGACAGGCAGGTTTGGAGCTGTTCCATAGGTTTAAAACTCTTTAGAAATTGTGTCTTGGAATGTTATTTTTTGGATATCTTAATATACCCATGATATTTTAGGTATAATAAAATAATATACTCTCTCAGCTTTTGATGAATCTCCCTCGTCTTTCCCATTTTTTCGACTGATGATGTTTACCTACATTGGTGGAGTTTGGATATGCATCACTGCTCCCCACAGTTCCCAAAGTCTTACTTGCACTACTCACAAAATGTTATGGATATTTGGCTTTCAGGTGAAATTTATGGAAAAAATAAAAAGTTCATTCTACAGTGATATTATATCATAAAAGTATGGCATTTAAGTAGAAGCATGCAATGGTGATTTCCAAACAATTTATAGAAACAAAACACCAACAACAGGGGTGGATAAACCCCCAAAAAACTTCAATGTCTCAATAGCTTGTCGTGTGCCTTTGAGCATCAATTACAGCTTGACAACAATGTTTTATGCTGTTCGCAAGTGTACATACTATCGGCCCTTAGGTCATTGAGGTTCTGGGGTACAGAGTTATCTCTACACGACGACTCTAGTGATCCAATTGTTTTTTATGGGATTCCGATCTTGAGAAAGTGTAGGCCACAGGTTACCATAAAGAGGTGTGGGATGTGGCCAAAAGACGTACACTTTCAATTTTTGTGACTCTTCTAGTCTCTCCGTTGCAACCTGCTGGTGACACATCTTGTTTATAGCCTAGCAATGGTGAGGTACTGTTGATCAATTGGTAGGTGTCATCTTGTACTCATGATGTAAAAATGTGAACAGCATGATGACTGTTTAAATATGTATTGGTCGATTAATGGATCTAACAACTATTGTGAATTTTGCCATTAGGCTCCTTGTTAGAGAATAACAAGTTAAAAAAGTACTGGAACATTGAACAATTGGACATGTTCATTCAAAAGTTTAGAGGTCATCCCATTAAGTTCACCTGTAAAGGTTTGAGTGCATTTTGCAACCATCATCTACTAAATCCTCTTGCGGCAACCATGTCCTGGTGGTTAGAGACTTGAGCCATAGCTAGGGCTGCCCACCGCTCCAGGCACATGTTGTCACTGCCCTCTAGTGTTCACTAGTGTGTTTGTATAAATATTTTATTGCATGGATTGGGTTAAAATGCGGACAACAAATTCCACTGTTCTAAATTCTTTTAGATTAATCCTGAAGGCCAGCTATCCTTAACTTTTTGTTAGTAGTGTATGTTTTAAGTAACATGTTTTAAGTCTTAGGCTATAAAAACTGCCAGAAAGTTTGAGAACAACATTAATAAAAAGGGGGGTTGAGTAATTGTGACATGGCTCTCTTAACAAAATATGCGGTTATACAGTCTCATGTATTGTCTGAGTTAAATGTATCCATCACTGAAGTCATAAAGAAGTCATACAAAGCAGAATTTAGCTCTTTGAAAAACTTTAATTGATAAAACTTCAAATGATTATTGCTAATGTGTTTGCTAGAAACCAGCCAAAAAATAGTGAATATTTCTGCACACATAGATTTCTGAGTAATTTTAAGCCGATGTGCTAATACATTGGATGAATTCGTAATAAACTGAAGTTGTCTCTTGTATTACACAATAAATGCAATAATTTATTTATGTTTTTTTGTTTGTTTAATTGTACCACTAATGCATTTAATGTGTTTGCAGACCAGGGGGGCAAGTTGGATATTCGTTGAATGGTTAAGCAGTTCAAGAGCAATGCTTTAAGAAATATAATAATTGTATTATTTACAGTGTAAATTATATTTTAAAAAATAGAGAATGAACAAATCTGCCTAGACTGCCTAGATACTTTAATAAACAGACATGTATAGAGGTATTTACTGAAGGGCTTGTATAAATATTTCCGCATCTTACAACTAGACAGCAGTCTTAAGAACACTTCTATTGCAAAAATCGGAAGTAGATAAATAGGTGGATAAACAGATTTTTTGGACCAGAAATAAAATAATGGCAATGTTATTATTTGCATGCAAAGTACCACAACATGCTGTAAATATGGTGTAAACAACAAAAAGACCTGTAACTGACAAATTAGGGTGCACCACAAGATTATTCCATGGCTTGGAGAACGAGTATTCACTGGTGGAGTTTGTGCTCATATAATTTACTCCTCCCTACAGCTCAATAGGACAAAGTGTCCTATGACATTACTTCTTTCCCTGTGCTTAGTTTTTGCAAGGGCTGTTCGCATGTTCTCAATGTGTCTTCAGGTGCTTCCTCTGGGAGCGTCGGTTTCCTCCTGCACTTCAAAGACATGCAATTGATATGAACTCCAAAAAAATCTATATGACAGATGGAGCTCATAAAATAATGAGAATCCGATGGTGAGAAAAAAAAATTTCATTAAATCTTATAGCATGCAAATAGCACTCCAGTATTTTTTGAAACTTCATTGTGGAGTCTTGCATTAACTTGGTGGGTTTTATTTTCTACATAAGAAAATACTGTTTTTTTTCTCTTTAGCTGAGAGGCCAGTTATATCAAGCAACTAAGACCAAGGTAGATGTTAAAATATCACAAACTATAGTGGATTTTTGGATGTTTCTTTTATTGATCAGAAGTAATTGGGAATTCATTGCTACAGTTTTTAGCACATTTATCTGAATATTTTGTGAATGTTAATTGTACATATGGCCATGTTGTAGCATTATAAGTAAAGTTAAAACAGTATCACTTTAATATTAGGACTTTACATTGGGTTCAATACCTGAGTAAATTTAAAGCTCACTCCTGATTTTAAGTTTTATACTACAGGAAAATGTTATGTAAGGTGACAACCCCTTAATAAATAAACATAAAATATAGCAAAATCATTACTTTTATCATCAAGTTTTGGGAAAGGATTCAGACATTTAATGAGTTTGCACACCTGAGAATGTGTAGTTACTGTTTATTAGCACCCTGCTCTCATACTAGTGGCACCATTCAAGAGTTTTGATGATACGGATATGGCAAGTTGGAAGTAGATAGCAGGGGGGTGTCACTGTAGGCAAGCAGGGTTCCTGCATGTTCCTCCGAACTTGTCTTATGACCAATATCTGGGAAAACTACTGCATTACCACACTTTTTAAATTTTTTGTTCCGGTTTGACACTTTGCGATTGCGCGTCTGTATGCCGTCCTTCTTCATGGCCAGTGGTCTGTTGACCTAGTATAAAGCATTCTGGGCATTAGTTTAATTAAAATGTATTAACTAGTTTAGGTATTGTAATTAATTATATTTTCAACTTTAAACCAAACCATGGTTTTTACAACCAAGATTTTATGACACATACTTACATTATGCAGCTTGAAGTAAAGGCCACAGGCATTACAAACAGGTTCCCCATTAGCATTGCGTCTCCACAATGTGGTGGTACTCGTCTGACAGTTGGCACACTGTGTGCCAGCACGTTTACTCACAATCTAGGATTCAAAACAGTTAATTAAAAAACCTTCCTAAACTGAAATCAATGAAGTGTGTCAAATGCAAACAAATTACTTACCAGTTTTTTTTTTGGCCTAATAAGTGGCCTGTTCTGGCCATTCATTTTGTGGTACAGGCCACATGCATTACACAAATAATGGCCTGTTCCATCCCGTCTCCACAGAGGGGTAGCAGTAGCTCCACAGTTTACACACTCACGAGCCTCTGTTAAAAAATTCAGCGGGTATTCACACATTGTTTATCTATTACTAAACTTTCTAAAGTACTCAGACAACACTATTGTCATTGAGAGTTAATTGCATAGTGGCTCACCTGATGGAGAGAGCCTCATTGAATTGCATAGTTTGGACGAGTATGAAGTAGGACTTATCCAGGACCCAGCTGTGGAATAAAGAGCTGCTGTGCCACATCCCTGGTCCATATAGGAGTTGTAGGGTCCTAGCATATGTGAGTGAGAGAATGAAGGGTACAAACTGCTAACAGACGAACTCAGATTGAGAAATGACCCTCCACTTTCAACCTTGTCCTCTTTGGACCTGTGACTTTCCTTGCCATGATGGCATGAAGTAAAAGATGTACTGTTGTTGGGGTATAGGGGTGGGGAGAGATGAGAGTGAAGTGTTCTTGTAAAAGGGTTTGTTGTCCATGCTGTGGAAGCAGTGTTGTAAGGTGAGGTCAAAGCATGCCCTCCTGAGCTGTCAAGCCATTGGAGATTACCAAGCAGTGGCGGTGATGTATACACTTGCTGAACTGTAGTAAAACAGAAAAGGATTTATATTAATTACCTGTTCAAAATTTGGTGAATCTCTGAAAAAAAATGCAAATTCTAACCTGGACTGTTTCTGAATGCAGAAGCTGATCGACCATGGCTGTTTGAGAGATAGGATGACAGGCTGGCATAGTCTGTGTCTGGGCTGGAGTAGAAGTTTTCCTCTTCCTCACCTGGTGGTATTAACTCCTGCTCCACTGAAAAGCTGTTCAGTGGGTCAGAGTTAGCCATACTGGAAGAGACCCACTGAGCTGATTCTAATGAATTTTCCATGATTCATTTAGTTTTCTGGAATATAATGATAATTACTTAATTGAAACAAGAATTTTCAAAAAATCCAAAAATATCTGAATAAGTGTAAATAGTTAAATGTCCAAGAAATCACTCTCTTTAGTATCTCTTTAAACCTGTGTACACCCTATGCATTTTAATGCTTCAGTCTAATTGAAATAACTATCTGCTTCATACAAATCCACAATAACAGAACATACATAATTATTCTGTTTTTAAAAATTACTGCAAACAGAGAAACTGTCCATTTTCTTTTTTGTGCATGTGTCTGTGTGTCTTTATTAACTGTAAAAAGTTAATAAAGTGTAAACAATGTGACAGGCAGCTGTTCTTTACAAAGATCTTTATTTGCCTGATTTAAAGTAAACACAAAAACTTTTTTTTAGATTTAGAATACTCTTTTCATCACTTTGCAGTGAAATGAATTCTCCACATTTTAACCCAATATATGCAGTGAAACACACACGTACACACTAGTGGAATTTAGAGGGCAGTGAGGACACGTGCCCAGAGCGGTAAGCAAAACCTAGCCATGGCGCCCGGGGAGCAGTTAGAGGTTAGGTGTCTTGCTCAAGGGCACTTCAGTCGTGACCTTTTGGCTCTGGGAATCAAACTGGCAACCTTCTGATCACAAGTCCAGTTCTCTAGCTACCAGGCCACAACTGCCTGCCCACTTTCAGCAAGACTCACTGTTGGTGGACATTTTCACCATTCCAATAGCAATTCCTCCACCACTTGTGCCACTCTTGCGCAGGCAGCTGTGCACACGCCCAAGTTTGCTGACAACTTTGTTTCAGCTGAGCCATACAGAGTCGGATTGTGTACAGAAAGTTACCCTATTAGCATAAACTTGTCTTTTTTGTCGTAACAATGCATATTTAAGGTCTGCATCCATGTTTGGAACAGTTTTATTCCAGATGCCATATTTGACAAAAAAAAATCTCCAGGCTTAGGACTAGCATCTACTAGTGGGACTAATCTATTTTTACTTATTTCTATCATAATAAAGTGATAACACTTTTTTCTTTTTGTTTATTAAATAATTAAGGTCATGTTTGACACTTTTGATTACATTCATGAAAGCAAACAGTAGTTACTCATTATACAAGATTTAGTGGTTTGATACAATGCTGTATCAAACACATTAATTAACTATTTAGTATCTCCAATTCACTTCACTTGCATGTCTTTGGACTGTGTGAGTTAACCGGAACACCCGGAAGTACCCACGCAGGCACGGTGAGAACATCATAACTAATTAAACATCTCTCATATCTGTGGAAATTCAAGTGAAAGAAAATAAATACTAAATTATATTACCACTTTTTATCAGTACTTTTCGGTACAGTATACATGGCAACTATATTTGGAATTATTAGTTTTAGCTGCACCCACTTCTGTTAGGTACAGTATAAAATCAATTATGCAGAACAGTGTTTTTTTTAGTATATTCATTTATTTGTATACACACCAAGGTTAAACAAACCATGGTTTGGACAGACCGAGAAATGAAATGTTTATTTAGGTGTCCACATACTTTTGACCATTTAGTACCTACCACTTGCAGTACTCTGCAAATTGCAATTGCAGTCATATCAATTTGGATATTTATCAATTCACTATGCTTTAGCTTGTGTTATATTACTGTAATACAGTGTTATTATGGCTGCATTGCGTAACTTAAAAAAATCAATTACTTATAAATGTTTTACAGTATTTGTGGCTGCATAAAGATCTGAACTGATCCAGTGTAAGGATTCATTTACTTTAAAACCAAATAAAAACCTGCTATTAAACAGATTTTTTAAAGTATATTACAGATTAAGACCTATATAAACACATTCTAAATACATTTTTTGTTTTGTTAATTTATGATATTTACTCATTCTTTAGTTTTGTCTGGATTTTAAAACAAACAATTTCATAAGTAGTAGCTGTTGCATTAATCATACTCATCTGCTTTTACTTATTTATATAATTACTGTGAGTTTTGTTTGAAAAAAATATGTGTATGGGCTTTTTGGCATACCTTGATTTGCAGTCTTGCTCCAATGTTGTGTTCTAAATTACATGGAGTGGATACGAATACAAAGGTCCCAGCAGTATTGGCTGTGTCAGGCTGAACTTCTCTCTTTCTTATCTTTCTTGTGCTCTTGTAGCTATTCAATTAGTATGAAATTGAAGCAGACCAATGGGTGCAATTGGAATGGGTGGTGGCCAATTTTCAGAAAACTCCCACTTTAGCTGGTCAAAGTTGCACAAACACAACATAGCACATCTACATATTTTTCTGTTTTCAGCCAGACAAATTAAAACATTCACAACTGCAGTGCCTAGATAGGAGATGCACAATTTTTTAAACAAACATTGAATGTACCCACCTGAGCTTTAAAGCCAAATTATATGGTTACCATCAATATATCATTCTTTACACTATGCTATTTTGGGCTTTAATAAAATAAATATTTTTAATGACTTTTATAACCTCAGTTACACAGTTTACATAATATCCCAGCATTGCAAAGCATGTTTTTATGACATATTTGACATATTGTTCAGAAAATGCACACTTATCGTACCAGTGATAACGGTCCCAAGCCTGGATAAATTGGAGTGTGGCATCAGGTAGGGCATCCAGAGTAAAAACTATGCCAAATCAATAATGTGGACCATGAGCCACTGTGGCAACCCATAACGGGAGCAGCCATAATAATTCCCTTAAAATGCCATATTAATACGGGTTAAGATTCCTCCTTTCTTGGAACAACATCATTTTTGTGACATAGTTTACACATTGTGTTAGAAACAATTTAATTTATGTTTACCAAAAGGCATCACATAATCAATTTTAATTTGTCATATCAACCAAATGTGACTGCTGGCTGGGTAGAGGGTAGGCTATTAAATTAGACTAAACTTTCTGTTGGTTGATCAAACCTTCTGCTTTGTAACATGACTTGTGTTTTGGCATGGCCCAAGGTTTAAAATGTCTATCAAGATTGTTTTCTTTTCACCATGGTTAAAAATAGGGATATTTTGTTAGTAATCAATCACTGACAGTTTTCCACTCATCACAGTGATTTTCATGCAGAACCGCCACTCACTGGATGTTATTGCTCTATTTTGTTGAACTGTATTCACATTTTTCTGTTTGGCACTGCTATCAGTTACATAGCATACATACATAAATACATAATGCAGTAGGTGTATGAGAAATTCTGTGACTAGTGACATGACTAAATTCCTATGCCTATCACCAAAATTAAATTTAAATATTAACACAAGCAGACATTACCAATAAATTGAATAACTAGACGGTTAATGTGTCTGTATGAGCTGCTGTGGTGTGATAAGCTTATATCAAGATCAGTTAGGGGCTGGGGAAGTTTAAGGCAAGCCTTAGCCACAATCCTACCCCACCCAACCCGTTCCCTAATAAACACACACTCATATAAGGTTAACTACAACTAGTAAGTCTTTTTGCAATAGATTAAATATTTGACTTTTTTCAATCTCAGAAATTAAATTACACAATGACATAAATCAGAATCACCAATCTTGATTAAGTGTATTTGTGTGCATGTGAGAGCGAAAACCACTGATTGGACTGGTGGAGATATAAAGTGGAGATTTGTAACACCACTGTAAATCCAGCATTTTATTAATTACTGTCATGATTATCTTTGCTGGGTCTCCCTAGCCATCTCTATGAAACCGTGTTCGTGTTTTTTGCCTTGCCTTGTTCATGCTGATGCAACACTTGACATCTTTTAAGGTAAAAAAAACCCTTCAATCTCAATTACATCATAACACCACTTACCACAGACTGGCTTGTAACAATGTACCCATGTTACCTCTGTATGCTGTCATTCATCCAAGTGCATTTTCTTTCATTTTCTTTGAAATGAGTAGGGTAAATTTAGCTGAATTTATGTTAATTTTTATGTAAAAAAAATAGTAAATAAGATAAGATAATACTTTAGTTGTCACACAGTGGGGAAATTCACATTGTTGTAACAGTGAAGAGATATTAAGTTACTCAGTACAAAAGATAAAAAATAGAAATTGCACATTATTATGTATACGGAGTACTTAAGTGATCAGCTGGGAGCAGTGCTGATTGTAGAGTCTAACCGCAGCAGGAAGGAAGGACCCACGATATCGCAACTTCACACACTTTGGGTGAAGCAGCCTGTCACTGAAGGAGCTGGGCAGTGCCGTGAGAGTCTCATGGATGGGATAGGATGGGAGTTGTTCTCTAGTATAGAAGCCAGCTTGGCTAGCAGTCTCCCACCACCCGCACTGGGTCTAAGGGACATCCCAGGACAGAGCTATCCCTTTTAAAAAGTTTGTTCACTCTCTTCAAATGATATTGTTCTTAATATTTTAGTATTAAAATGCATTAAATATTGTATATTTCCACAATGAAACCACAATTAATGCAGATGATGTTATTGATTTCTACAAACTATTATTACTTAGGTTCCAAGGGAAAAATCCGCAAACCCTGAACTGTGAATTATGTGGGTTCACTGTATGCCTAACGTGTGCAATTTAAGAGAAGTTTATTTGGATTTCCTGGATTTTTCCCTTGGAACCTAACTAATACCTAACACATTTTTAATGGTTTTATTGTGGTAATATACAATATTTAATGCGTTTAAACGTTATTAAGAACTATGAGAATTATGAGACAATAATTATTATTATGATTATTTTTACAACAATATTAAATACATAAATTAATGTCATTGCTAAAGTAATCTTGTCACATGTTCTGAGTTTGTTTATTATACCTGACATTCTTACAAATTTCATTTCAAAAGTTCAACATTTGGATTTTTTTCTGACCTTTGACTATTTTTGACCTCTTTAAGTCTTATCTCTTGAACATTAAAAGTGATTTCTAAACGATCAAATATTAGTAAACATAGAATACATTTTACTATCTAAAGTGAATTATCACTCACTGTGGTGGATTGCTCTGCAGAATTGTGTTTAAATTTGATTGCTTGAAATGAGAATACCTGCTTAATGTCACATGTCAGGACAAGCAAACTCCACACAGAAAAAAACCCAGTGACCTTTTATTCTGTAAGGTACCATGCTATCCTCTGCTCCACAATGATGATCTAATTAGTAGCATGATATTAATAATTAAAATCATTTTCAGAATCACAATTATGATCAGACATTCAAGAAGCATTATTTTATGTTATAAGGGCATGCCGATGACCTAAAGTAAATGTGCAAATTACACACATTTTATACAAAGCTCCTGAGTTTAAGCTGGGCAAGACATGCTGTTGAAAGAGTGATGTCCTTAATATAGGGCCTCTTAGTTCAAGGAAAAGTAGTTTCCATGAATGCATGGTCTTATCTCTGCACCATATGGCCAGTGGAGCTGCTCAGAAATAGTGCCTCCCCTTTAGCCACAATAACTGAATAATTTTCTTTAAGAAGTAATATTTTAACTGTGCATGCATTATCACATTTGTTTATTTAAAAATGTTTTTGGAAGAACGTACTTGTAGAATAATTGCTTACCTCCCAGATATTAGTGTAATTAATATAGCCATTCAAAATACTTGCGTGGATAATTTAGCCATTTATTAGATATATTAATATTTTCAGTTTTTTTCTTCTAACCCAATTTCTGAAAGATTTGCCGTTAGCTAAAACTTACACAGCAGCCAAAGCCACAAACACAAAATGTCTCACAGTTTTGTCTTACTACAAAAAACTACACTGAAGTTTTAAGTGTGCTGTCATAGTATATGTGTTCACAAATTTATGTTTAAAAAAGCTATTTATGTTTATCCACTAAACATACACTGGGAATTTAGTTGCATAAAGTACTGAAACACATGTACACTTTACATATGGTAAATAAATATTGTGTTCAAAGTTGAGTCACCTCAAGTTTCCTTCAGAGGAAGAAAGGAGCATACAATGGTGTGGTTGGAGTATGGAGGCAGTTTAAGAACAAAAAAATGCAGGTGTTCCGTGTTTGTTTAAGCAGTGAGGTCCTATATGACTTTCATCCATAAGATAAATTACAAAATATACTACATATAGTTTTGTGGTGGTTGTTTTACAATGATTTAAAAGTGATTTTTTAAGTGATTTAAAAGTGATTTAAAAATATATATAATGAAAGCATTTTGTATTATTCTGTTTTTATTCTGTGTAAATGAGGAAAATAAGTATTTGAAAACCCTTCGACTTTGCAAGTTCTCCCACTTATAAATACTGGAGGGGTCTGAGATTTTCATCTTAGGTGCATGTCCACTGTGAGAGACATAATAAAAAAAATCTGGAAATGACAATGTATGATTTTTTAATAATTTATTTGTGTGTTACTGCTACAAATAAGGATTTGAACACCTGTGAAAATCAATGTTAATATTTTGTACAGTAGCCTTGCATTACAGAGGTCAAACGTTTCCTGTAGTTTTTCACCAGGTTTGCACACACTGCAGCAGGGAATTTGGCCCATTCCTCTACACAGATCTTCTCCAGATCAGCCAGGTTTCTGGTCTGTCACTGAGAAACACGGAGTTTGACCTCCCTCCAAATATTTTCTATAGTGTTTAGGTCTGGAGACCTTGACATGCTTCTTACAGAGCCACTCCTTGGTTATCCTGCCTGTGTGCTTTGGGTCATTGTCATGTTGAAAGACCAGGCCATGACCCATCTTCAATGCTCTAACTGAGAGAAGAGCAGTCGTCCTGTCCCATGTGCAGAAAAACACCCCCAAAGCATGATGCTTCCACCCCCATGCTTCTCAGTAGGGATGGTGTTTTTGGGATGATACTCATCATTCTTCGTCCTCCAAACACGGTGAGTGGAATTAACACCAAAAAGTTCTATTTTGGTCTCATCTGACCACAGAACTTTCTCCCATGACTCCTCTGGATCATCCAAATGGTCATGGGCAAACTTAAGACGGGCCTAGATGTGTACTGATTTAAGCAGGGGTACCTTCTGTACCATGCATGACTTTAAACTATGACATCTTAGTGTATTACAGTAACCTTGGAAACCTTGGTGCCGGCTCTCTTCAGGTCATACTCCTCCCGTGTAGTTGTGGTCTGATTCCTCACCTTTCTTAGGATCATTGATGCGCCACGAGGTGAGATCTTGCATAGAGCCCCAGTCCAAGGGAGATTGACAGTTATGCTTAGCTTCTTCCATTTTCCAGTTGATTTTTTTTCACCAAGCTGCTTGGCAATTGCCCCATAGCCCTTTCCAGCCTTGTGGAGGTCTACAGTTTTGTCTCTGGTGTCTTGGGACAGCTCTTTGGTCTTAGCCATGTTAGTAGTTGGACTTTACTGATTGTGTAGGGTGGACAGGTGTCTTTATGAATCTAACGACCTCAAACAGGTGCTTCTAAATTAGAATAATAAGTGGAGTGGAGGTGGACTTTTTAAAGGCGGACTGACAGGTGTTTGAGGGCCAGAAACTTTGCTGATTGGCAGGTGTTCAAATATTTATTTGCAGCAGTAACACACAAATAAATTAATAAAAAATACATTGTAATTCTTTTTTGATTATGTCTCTCACAGTGGACATGCACCTAAGATAAAAATTTCAGACCTCTCCATGATTTCTCCATGAAGTCGCAGGGTGTTCAAATACTTATTTTCCTCCCTATATATATACACACACCTGCATGCCTAAATAATCAAGTACTATGCTATGTACTATGGTACAGAGCCAGTCAGTTCCAACAGTTCTTATTGTCATGCCTGTAGTTCAATGCCAGTTGGACAGTTTTTTATGCCAATAAAATCAGGATGGTCTGATCAGCGGCCTATTGGCAGATTTCTTGGATGCAAATGAGACTGTGAAGGCATCAGAGTGGATGACCTGATGGACCACAGCCCCTCACCTAACTACAACAAAAATGATCTATTGCATCATTCAATGGTTAAGAAATCTCACACATTAGCAAAATTATCCAATTCGAGAAGGTTTATTGATTGCAAAAAGATATTGGT
>JAYDZG010000025.1:7660177-7671826 GCA_034509265.1 Microcambeva bendego
TTGTTATTGTTGAGGTGTGTGTGTGTGTGTGTGTGTGTGTGTGTGTTTTTGTGTGTGTGTGTGTTTTTTCTTTTAATGAGTTCGTTTCAGTTAAAATGTCGTTTTCAATAAATTACCTGCTAAAAATATTTTGCCTCTTGCTCCCATTTCTTCTTCTAGCATTTTTAATGGCCTCTTAAGATTCAATAGTATAAAATGCTATTCTTGTAGATACATGTAGTAAAAGTTAAATTTATTATCACAAAAACAATTTAAGCTATTAAGGGCTGTCTGGCACGTGCGCTGTCGTGGGTCTTCAACTTGCTGTCTTCCAAAGAGTAATCCGCTTTCTTAGACACGAAACTTGCTGTCCTCCAAAGAGTAATCCCCTTTCTTATACACTAAACTAAACATTTTATTTACATAAATTGGGTTGTCCTCATTTATAGATGCTCTGCTGTGCACTCGCTATTAGTAATCTCACTGGAGCTTGGAGCTACTGACCGATGCGCGTTGACGAGGTATAGTCAAAGTCAAGTCCGCAAATTGGATAGTTGAAATGCACAATCGGGATGTAATAGGACAGAGACTGAAAAGAAAATCATAGTAGCTGAAAAATTATTGCAATTGAGGTATGTCCACGGTCGTGTGAGGGTACCTGGTGCATGATCACTGGCATCGCATCTCCAGATCCTTCGCGCCTGTCGTCGCATTATCACAATATGTCGACGTTTCTGCAGTTAGTGTATTAAACATAGTGGTTATGTATTTATTTATTTTAAAACGGACGAAATTTGTGTATATGTGGGTTTGCAGAAACACTAATGCAAGGACCCGTTGAATGAATTGCTGCGTTTCGAGACCTTTGGACTGCTGCAGTCACACGATAAACCCCATTCTGCATCGTCTGCTTTTCATTGATGGCAAGTGTATTTTTCTATGATATTGGCGTGTTTATTTATACAAAAATACATCGTTTATTTTGTATTCTGAAATAGGTTGCTACCTAATCAAAATTCTTTTCACACGTTTTTTTTTACATTCGGCTAGTGTATATTGGTTTGGGTCAGTATTTTTGCGCAAGGTATTTTAATACGAAATGTTTAATAAATGAAATATTGCTGAGAGCTGTCTCATTCCCTGACGAGACACCAGTTTCTACAGTTTCCAACACTTTAGATTAAAACTGTTTGTATTCTGAAGCGCCAGTATGTTTACACCCTTGACATTTAAGGATTTAGTATATATTTTTTAAACACATGTGGCCACAAGAATATCCTGGGCATTGCAGAAATCCAGCGCATAGAGATATGGCCCCTTCAGACATCTAGACATTAGAACTACTAAGATTCAAACCCAGAGTTAAGATGTCGTGGACTGAACAGATCATACATCCATGCAATTGCCCAGCTGGCTGATAGCATCACTAAAATATCACCTTGGAACAAACTGGCAAACCATTGTACCACCAGATACAGTTATTGTTGTCACCCTTGATTATATACATTTTGCACAACCTTTGAGAAATTTGATTGGCAGCAGTTGGCCTTTAAACGTTTTTTTGTTGTCAAGCTTCTTAAACCTGTATGCCAGTAGTTTCACTGCAGTTTCTTTATAATAGCAGAGTTCCGCTACATACATTTTCAGTTGAGATCAGATAACCGAGCAGTCCAACTGGGAAGTCCAAACAATTATTGTGTACTTTTAAAGCTGTGCATGTTATCATGCAGTACAACCCAGTAAACATAGTTTTCTTACACATTTATTTCTTAAATGTTCTGATAATTGTCTGATTGCATTGTTCCTGTATTTAACATTGTTCCAGAGGCAGAGAAGCAGCCCTGTAACATTATGAATGCTACATATTTCACTGTAGTTAGGGTGGACTTATGTTGTGCATTTCCCCACATTTTCTGCCTAATGCAGTTGTCAGAATCTCACTTTTACTGCTGCACATCTCTACTCCTGACCTTGGTAAACTAGGATTATCATACACCTCTCTGGCTTGTGTGTAGTTGCTGCCTGCTTATTTTTACCTGCCCAAGGTAGGTTTAAGGGGAAATTCTTAGCACACAGAAAATCACCATGATCTCCAAGATCAAGAGTCTTGACTCCAGTTTCCTCCTTTATCCTTTTGTGTGCTGGCGAACTAAACAAAATCCACTTACAAATCCCCATAGTAAAGGTTGTGTAACAGATTAAGCATATCTGTTTGTGTGTGGGGTAGGCATCTAGTTCTCTATATTTCTTCCAATTTCTCATTTTCCTAGTTTCAAATCCTCATTTACAATGGACAAGGAGATCATAAAGAAACACAAAACTGTAACAATATATAGGCAAGGGCTAGACAAAAGGAGGTGGACACACTTTAGTCATCCCCCAACAGAGAGAAGTATCTAACATATTTTTTAATAACAAGAACACCCAAAACAAGGTTAAAGATTCAAACAAGCATGACCTATGGGAAAAGCTAACTGCTAGGCTGAATATTAACAATGCTTAACACAACTAAGCTACATGCTTACCCTAAGCTAAACATACACCAACAAGGCTAATGCTTATCTGCACTAAACCCAAACTGGAACTAAATAAATACACTAAATAAAACTAAAAGACAAGGCTAAACAGGGATAAACAAAAGGCTAAAACAAGGCTAAGACGGTGGCGAACCGGCAGACTAATTATAGTGAACAGACAGATGTAAACCAAAATCAACAAACCAGAGTCACATCAAACAAACAAGTCCAAACAAAGTTACGGGAAATAGTTTTTGTCTGACTGTTCCCCAGCTTCCCTCTTAGATGCATTGTCTTTGCTCATACATCCCTGAGAGGTAGGCATGATTAGTACACAGTTCCAGGAGCACATAGAGGCTTGAATTGACAAAAGCATTATACCTTTATACATCACCTACGTATATAAAACGTAGTTGCTAACTAAACATAACTAAGCTACTTAGGTTAAGATCTGCGGCTGAGAAATGCTGGTTAACCTTTCTTTAACATGAATGGTATATTTAAAGATTTTCTTTAAAAATATTTTTTCTTAATACTGAATACTTATGTGGTTCTAAAGTCATGTTTATGTATTACATATTGGTAAAGTTAGAGCTGTTGTAACCCTCTGAAGAATCATGTGTTATCTCATCAGTGTTACTTTTATCACCACTGTTCAATATAGTAATTCTCTTTGGTAACTATCCAACTGAGTGAATCTTTTCATCACCACAGCAGATCGTCCTATGTGTGTCCTAGTGGCTAGGGTGGGACACAGTCAACTGGCAAACATTTCTCATCTCTTAAAACCTTGGAATGTCAGACATTCCCCATTTCGGTATGTGTAACGAGGCCGCCTTCTGGGGAGATTGTAATTGTGGCTCACTTATGGAGTCATGTCCTTGACAAATATGGCTGGCAGAGGGGTCATGATGATTCAGGTGTTTAATGTGTCTCTACTTCTTAACTGACAGTAGTCGCGACTGCGCTGGCCCTTTTCAGAATCTGCCCTGAATGAATGTGCTTTCCCATAGGTACCCCATAGGGTACACCTTGTGGCACAATGGTAAGGTGTGTGCCACAAAACCTTTCCAATAGACTAGACTTCTTCACAAAAGACTATTTGTGATGGAGACCTTTGTCTAACACCACCCAAAATAATATGATTGTAAGCTTATTGATTTGGCATTGTTTTTACATCGGATGCCCTTCCTAACTTAAATTTCAAAAACAAATCACTTTTCCCAGTCACCTTATTTTGTAATGCATTTTCACAGCAGAGTACTAATTTGTTATTGCACTCTTGCAGTTTTTACATCATCATCAAATAAAGGTATTGTTAAGACTAATTGCAGCTTTTTCCTTAGGTTTTGAAATAAACTTGCTAAATGACTGCATAAGATTCCTTTCTGTCAAGCGGATACCATTGCTGAAGATTAAGTTGAATCTTATGGCTGTCAATGCAAGGTATAAAGGTACATCACATAATCAATTAATCAACTCATTTAACTGAACCTTGTAAAAGTACTCATCTTTTACCTTGCACACTTGTTTTCTTCAGAAAATTAGGACTGACTAGCTCAGCAGGACATCTGAAGTATGGAGGATAAAGGACATTTGATAGCTGGTATGGGTTTAGGCAGTCCTGGTGAGTAATCAACATATATTATTTGTAGTTTGATTACATTATAGTTGCCTTTATAAATGTGTATGTGTGACCCCCATAATAACTGCTTAAAGATTCCATTCTAGGTCAACTGTCTTTCTATTTGGCTGGTATTAATTTATCTTAATCAGTTTCCTAGATTTCTTCTGAAATAATACCCAGCATCTACCCACCTATACCAGGAATTGGCAATCGATGGCATATGTGTCACAACTGGCACATGCAGCATGTTTCCTGGCATGCTGTTTTGTGAGAGTAAATACAATGAGGGCATTTTAAACTTAGGGCTGTGTCTGACAAAGTTAGAAGGTATTCATTTGTCTGTTGTGAGCTTTGACGCTGCAATTTTGTCCTCCAACATGACAAATTTCAACATATGAAGCACACTCAACTGAACAGGACTCAACTGGAGAAATCACAATAATTCTGTAAAATACTAATGGACTGGTGAAACATAATTAGAGTTCATTTACAATGCATACAACCATGGAGTTTCTAGACAACAAAATAAAGCAGGTAAAGACAGACACGTGCAATTTCACTGTTCTGGTAAGGCGTTTTAGTGTGTCTGAAGAACATTTTACCCAAACATTCATGCAGCATTGAGCCCTGTGATGCAAAGCTTGCTGGCAGCTGTTTAGCGATGGAAAACCATGTCATAACGCTTGTGATGCTTTTCAATAATACCTCTTAACTTAGAGTGTAGACATTTTATTGACACACATTACAAAACTGACCTCATATTACAGTACTTTTCAAATCTCAGTATGGTATTCAAATTAACTCCAACTATTCCACAAATGGTTGGAAAGACAGACTGTGTTTGACTTTTTTGGTTACATGCTTGTAAAAGGATTCAAAGTTGTTTTTTTGCTTTTTATACTACACAATGAAAGGTGCTAATACTGTTGACCACAATTGTATCTGAATGTACTGTAATTTGTGTAGAATTACAGGGTTATCAGAACAACAAGCTTCAGGGGACACGCCTTTCTGAGCTGAAAGTAAAGAAGTGCAGACTACAAGCTCTTTTAAACAGTCGACAAGGGGAACTTCGGCATTTGTGTCTTCTGGAGGCGGTATGTTAGTTTACACTATTTATGGTTATTTTTAGGTTATTCTTATTTGCATATGTATGCACAGGTTTTGCACAGTTAAGGTTAGCCAAATGAATGAGTTTGTAAGTGTGTTGATGGTCTGTGAAGGTTGAGTTTCTGACAATTATGACAACATTTTTAAATATTCTTTAAAATGTTTTTTGTAAAATGATAACCCACCACAACAACACAGATGTGATTTTCAGTGTCTGATGAAGTTGAACAACTAACTCATTGCAGCTTTGTGGCCTCGGCTAGTTGGATTTACTAGATAGACAGACATGTTTCCACTGTACAGCACCTCATAGACCTTATGGGGTTTAATTGCATTTAACAATGTAGTATTATTTTATGAATCATCAAGACATTATGTGTCAGAATTTGGACTATTAATATGTTATTTTTGGTTTTGGTATTTTAATATGTTAAATGTGCTTGCAGGAACTGACAGGAAAAGTATCCCCTGACTTTCCTCTAGAAGTTGGGGAATGTCCCCCAGTTGTTCAGCGCAGGAATGGACTACTTGTCAGTTTAGAAGAGGTGAATCTCTGGGGGAAAAACCCTCTCTGCTAAGAAAAAATACTTGACCAAAGTGATAAGTAAACTGTGTTTATATTATTTGCCTAGGAGGACCAAATCCGACGAAGACAAGTAAAGACCTTCTTTAGTGGCACCATACGCAGAGGCATAGAGTTAGACAAAAACACACTACACAGAAAAAGAACTGTCCATCGTGGGTGTCACACAGGTAATGGATCAATACAGAATTTTAGAATTTTAAAAGGATGTAATTTGAGATCTTAAAAAAATTAAGGCTGCATTCACACAGTTAGCATTTTGCACTTTTGTTTAATATGGGTTGATGTACATGGCCATTCACTGAGGTACTTAAGCATTTCTATGTATATAATGAGCATGCTAAGCTTGCAAGCCTAAAGAAATAATAATACACTGAAGTGCATGAAAAACTGTTATGCCTTTTTAATGCTTGATATGAGTGTAGACATTTACATTTTCAGCATTTAGCTGAGGCCTATATGCAAAGAAACTCACATTACAGTTACATTATACAGTCTGAGCAACAAGGGCCCAACAGGAGCAACCTGGCAGAGGTTTGAACCGGCATCCTTTGGATTACTAATCCTGTACCCTAACCACTAAGATGTGACTGGCCCGGCATAGACTCCACAAGTCCATTGTATGCAATGAACAGCATACTTCCTGCAGAACTATGTACTGCTCTTTTATTTGCTGAGGATTTCTGTGTCTCACAGTGAGTTGCATGGCATCCCATATGTCTTTGATAGCATTGTGATCTGGTGATGTTCATGGGCATGGCATACACCAAAACTCAGTGTTCCTCTAAACATAATATGATGTCTAGATGTGTATAGGCTTAACCCATCAGAATTAATTCTGGATTAGAACAGGTGGGACTTGACAGAAAGGAGGCATGAATAGTTTTCACCTGTCAGAGAACATTGTAGACACACCAGGGTTTCCATGAAATGCCAGCTAACCAAATCCCATACGATTATGGAGCGACCACCTGCTGCTACAGTCCCCTGATGTTATACTGGATCCTTGGCATCTTGGGTTTTTTTCCACTCGGTGAGCCATCCTGGAGACAGGCACCATTAATCTGCTTGGCCTTTTCCAAGTCTTCTGAGGAGGAAGGTGGAAGTTATATACACATGTCAATTTATGGTGGGGCAAATATCAGGGCAAGAAATATATATAGCCAAGTCCTGTGTAGAGATGCATTAAACATTCTGGTGCAGAGCTCAGACCTTTCATCGCAACAATGAAGCATACCTAGAGAACAATATTTAGAACTGTGCTTACATAGTATTTGATAACATGTCCAAACACTTTGAATAAGAAATCTTCTTATTGTCTAGTGGTATCTCCTGCTCATGTACTGAAAGAGATGTGCCAAAATGTACAATATTTAATGTTCACTGGAATCAAGAACTCTTGACTGCTGAACAATGGGTAGTTTTTGGCTTGTCCCTCCACAGTCACTGTCAGTTGAGGCTCAACCAGATTGCCTGTGAGCACACCTTGAGATTCTTTATTTTTTCATCAATTAGCCACTCTACATGTATTTTGGAATTCCCACAGAATAGAATATCCACCCAACACATAGTTATCTACATAATTAGGAAATTAGGATTCATTGATTACTTAATAGGTGCTCTTGTTTTTCTAGGAAAGCAAATCTGAAATTCATTAAACATCTAGAATGTTCACATGAAGGTGGATGATAAAAACATCTTCAAAGTGTGTTATTTGTGTTAATTGTTCAATTTATAAGAATACTACATCTTTAAGGCATTTTTATAAATAAATAATTTCATATAATTTCAGAGGAAACAGTTAAGTCAGAATGCAGCTCCCTGTCAGACTCAGCTCAGTCCCAAGACAATGGTGAGTACTTTCAATTTATTATTATCAAGCAATAATGTAAAATAGGGAACAGATAAAACATACAGTTGTGGTCAACATTATTGATACTGAAGTACATGGACCATGGTTTTACCATAGTATTCTATGTTAGTATCCATGTTTTTTGTAAGAAAAACAAATATGGCTACTATACTATACCATAGTAAACATGCATTTTTTACTTTGGGTAAAACTATGGTAGAGGTACTATAGTAATAACAGTCACATTTTTAGGACCACCCATCCACTCCCTACAGTTACACTGATCCAATTATTTCTCCTGTAAGCTGAAAACATTTCGGTCTGACATTAAAATATCAACATTTTAGCCTTTATGTCCAGGTATTTTTCAGGTATTTTGATCTGAAACACAGATCAGAAGATCTTTTTTCTGAACCCACCCATTTTACTTGTGAGCAACAGTATTGGAACATGTGACTGTCAGTTATCTTTTGTTGCCCAGAACAAAAAGCACCACACTCTACACTCAGTTTAAGATTTGGGTTTTGCTTGTGCAGAATTTGCATTAATTGTTAGAAGAAAAATCATAATGAAAACCAGAGTGCTGAAAAACAAGTTATTGTTAAGCTGAGAGAAGATGAAAAATCAATCAGAGCCATTGCACAAATATTGGCCATAGCCAGTACAACTGTTTCGAATGTGCTTAAGAAGAAAGTTGTTACTGGTGTACTAAGTAACATATGTACAACAGGTAGACAAAGGAAAACAACAGCAGATCAGGAGGGAAACATTGAGTGTGCTGTAAAAATGACCCTAAACAACTGTTAGTAACATCAGCAACTGTTAGTAACACCTCCAGAGGACAGGAGTGAAGGTATCTTAATCTACAGAAGAATTCATGAACACAAGTTCAGAGGCTTTACCAGAAGACACAAACCTTTAATTAGCTACAAGTACAGATAAAAACTTCCAGAATTCTGATGCAACAAAGATGAACCTTTACCAATTTGATTGGAAGTCTAAAGTTTGAAACATAAAGTATCTGCTCATGATCCCAAACATACAAGCTCATCTGTGATGTTATGGCTTGAGCTGGTATGGATTCCACTTTCACTAATGATCTCACACATGATAGCAGCAGTATAATGAACTCATAAGTCTATTTTGTCTGTCAATCGGAAGAAATGTGCAATTAAACTGATAGAAAGATCCTTCAATAAGCAGCAAGATAAAAACCCAAAACACACTGATGAAACTACCAATGAGTTAATCAGGAGCATGAAGTGAAAGGTTTTATAGGCATTTAACCTCCTCAAGAGGAGTAACTCCCTAAAACAAACAAAAATGGTCTGAGCAAAAAAATAAATAAATTAATGCAGTCATTATAAGCAAAGGGTTTATGACGTCTTATTCAATTTAATGTTTCACGTTTATCTGTTCCAGTACATTTGCCCACAAAAGGTGCTAGCTTCTGAACTGTGTATTAGATCCAGATGTAAATATCTGGAAATAAAAGCTGAAATGTTGATCTTTTACCTCATATGCATACATTTTAATGTCAAACCCAAATATTTTGTCTTCAGCTTAAATAAGGGTATTGGCCTCACTGTTCCAATAGTGTGAGGGGAGTGTGTCTACATTCTTTGTGGATGTTATCAGTCATACAGATAATATAGGTGCACTTTGTCTCTTTTTCTCCAATCATACTAGCGCAACACACACACTAATACAGTTTGTTTTGGACAGATGACTTCAGATCCTTTATGTCAACACATGGGAATTTCTTCGAGGTGTACTCTGTTAAGATATGATATGGCATTAAACACAAGATATATTGAAAAATCTAGAGCAGAAAATAAAAATACCAAAAACTGTGAAGAGTGCAGGATACCACTGTGTGGCTATACATCAGTTTAGATTGTTAAACGAATGTACATTTACTAATTTGAAATTATAAAATTAAATACAGAAGTTGGTTCACAGTGTGCCTGAATTTAACTGACATAATTTACAGAGGAACTGAGGAGCTAATAGGAAACCAGCTTGAGTTTCTTATGGTATTAATAAAATGGCACAGAATGAGTAAACAGAAAACATATGCACACATGTTATAAAATAATGGGCATTATCTTCCAATCATTTAATTAAAATGTGTTTTTAACTAATGTATTACCTGTTAGCATGCTATCAGAAGAACCAGATTCAATGAGGCTTGTTACAAAGATTATCAAACATTTATCTCGCCAAACACCAGCAGTCACACCACCCCTTTGCAGAATAGCAAATATGAAGTTTACAGCTCCAGCTGTAGCATAGTTAGGGTACAGGACAAGTAACCCAAAGGTTCACACCTCACCACTGCCAGTACTAGTCATCCAAAGGTTCACACCTCACCTCACACCTCATCACTGCCAGGTTGCTGCTGTTGGACCCCTGAGCAAGGCCCTTAACCCTTATTGCTCAGACTGTAAACTGTAATGTAAGTCACTTTGGATAAAGATGTCCTTGAACTAAACCTACTCTGGACCTCAGACTGGGGTGTAGGTTCACCTTCTGACAAGATAACGACCCTAGACACACATCCAAGATGACAAAGGAGTGGCTTTGGGACAACTCTGAGCCCAGAGCCAAGACTTGAACCCAATTGATCATCTCTGGAGAGATCTGAAAATGGCTCTGCACCGATGCTCCCCATCCAACCTGATTGAGCTTAAGAATGAGAGAAACTGCCCAAAAGTAAGATGTGCCAAGCTTGTAGCATCCTACTCAAAAAGACTTGAGGCTATAATTACTGCCAAAGGTTCATCAACAAAGTAAATTTTGTCATTATGGGGTATTGTGTGAATAATTTTGAGGAAAAAATGAATGTAATACATGTTGAAATAAGGCTGTAACAACAAAATGTGGAAAGAGTGACACACAGAATACTTTCCGGGTGCACTGTAAATATAGTAACCATAATACACCATAGTAGCTCATGGTACAGTCATTGTTCACTATGCTTTAACTATGGTTTATATGAAACACCACCTTAAAACATTTTTCTTTTTGGTAAGGGAAGGCAGGGTCCTTGGCAAACATAAGCTACACTTCTTTGATGGTGGCATTAATGCAGAAAAGCACATATTTCATAGCTTCCTTCAAGACAATCTTTTTCAGGAACATCCATGCAGTTTTCAACAAGACAATGCTGCACATGCTGAACACATTACAAAGGTGTGTCTGCTGAAAAAGAGGGTAATGGTACTGGACTAGCCGACCTGCAGTCCTGACTTGTCCCCAATAGAGAAAATGTGAGGAAATTAAGAATAAAAAATGCTCTGACAACCCAGTACTGTTAACCAGTACATTTACATGTGTTTGCAGGAATAATGGGACAAAATGTAACCTAAAACCTTTAATTTTCGGGTATCTTTGGTGCCAAAACAATGTAAGTGTTGTGAGGAGCAATGTCAAGATTAAAAAGGGGGTAAACACTTCACTGTTCACCTTTTTTTAAAATGTGTTTCTTACTTAAATGTAGGAATGCTTGTATACTAATGAATGCAAATAAGTTTATTAGACAAAACATGGAAACATCATGGGTTCATACTGTCTGCAATAAAATAAATGCATTCGACGTTGCACTTCAATTCTTCTTCATTTATTTTAGACAGGAATGCATGTATGTTGACTGGCCACCCTTTTAAAAATATATTTGGACTTGCTAATGATACAAATATATCAATATGTATGTTAATTTTTGTGGTTCCCAGAGGACTCGTCTCCTAATGAGGTTCTTGTGCATCGCTCACTCTCTCACCCACGTCTAACCCCTGGAAGTCTTGATAACCACATTTGTAGAAATCCACTTGATATGGAAGGTTGTCATAACTATATCTTTTCCAGGTAAATGTCCTAGTTTACTACTGGTAATGCCTTATTAAACATATTTTTGTATTATGACATACAGGGGTTGGACAATGAAACTGAAACATCTGGTTTTAGACCACAACAATTTATT
>JAYDZG010000025.1:7726387-7759329 GCA_034509265.1 Microcambeva bendego
GCAAGAGAAAAGTTATCTAACCAGGTGTTACACCTCAACACAGTCTCTGTAACTCCCAGCCCAGACGTAAAAAACTTGTTTGCAGGAGAAAATCATTACTGTGATTTTATGGCTTGTTGTCATAACATTTGAAATGTTATGGGTGGATGGATGGACACTATTCATCCTGAGAGTAATTGATATAATGAAATAATGCTGAACAGGTTTACATTGTCTGCAGTAAAATAAATGTTAAAGTTGGATTTTCCAGACCCTTGTCATTCTGTCACCCGCACTTGGTTGATTTAGGGGACAATTCCTTTTTTACAGATTTATTTGGGTTTTAATCTTCATTTTAAATAAACTGAATGGTCATTCAGTTTGAACAAGCTGCATTTTGTGTTTAATTGTTGATGTCTTTATTTAACATCAAAATTAGTTAGAAGCACTGAAAAAAATAACTGTCAATTAGAAAAAATAGAATTAACTGAAAAAGGGCAGTTTGCAGGACATTGTAATTTATTTTGTCAACTTGAATAAAACACATGTACAATTAATAATATTCTGGTTTAATGGGTTTTATATGGGGAAAACATAAAACAAGAGGCACAAATAAGCCACATAAACCAAAACAAAATCCTAAACACAGTATATGCATTTTCTAATCCACTGGATTAAAGCATTAGGAGAACGGAAACTAATCAAAACAGGCAAACAAAAATTTTAAAATGTAGTTAAAAAGTGTAGTAAAGTACCTTAAATAAATAAAGTGAAGAACAGTTTCATATACTGTATAACTACAATAATTTGTCATAGTCTCTGTATATGTATGGACTATAAAAAGAACAAATGCATCACATATTTACAATACATTAGTTACAGTATAATTTTCTGATTTTCTTGAAAAATCTCAACCAGTTGCTTTGGTAAGTTTTAAGTGATTTTCAATGGACTTAAGAATACAGAAATGTAATCACCTAAATTCTTTACCTAAGATTTTTTTATACACGAATTGACCTCTAGATGAAATGTAATTTTATACAGAATATATTGGAGGACAAAAGCAAAAGTTAAGCATTGATGTAAGTAAAGCAAGCAAACATACTGACAGTTGTCTTATTTACAAGTTTTTTCTACCCTATGTGGTATTTACACAAGTAATAAAAGTATGAAAACAATTTAAACCAGCTGTTTCTTGTTTGATTCATAAAACATAACTGGGCATCAATGCACATTTATAATTGTGCATTATACAAGTGTACAATTCTTTTTTCAAAGTGCAATCATTTTTGGTAAAAAAATATATATCCATTTAAGTAGAAATGTCATTTTCATAAACATTTTTCTTAAACAATTAGAATCAGTGACTAACAATGGCCTTTTAAAACAGAACATTAATTGCTGGCACTAATAAAAAATTATCAAATTTTGTTTTTTTCATCAGTTAAAACTAAATGCGGCAGCACTGTTTACAATGTACTTTCCAAAATCCTACAAAATACTGCTCATTGTAACACAACTAAGAGATGTAAATACTTACAAAACATACTGCAATTGAGAGAAAAAAACACATAATTATTTTCCCATAATTAAATGGTATATAAGCTTACTCTGATTAAATAAAACATTATGACCACCAGCTGTTGTGACCCAGTGTTCTCCCGAAACAGTTCTGATCTGCTGAGGTGTACATTCCACAAAACCTTTGAATATGTGATTTAATTCAAACTGAAAAAAAATGAGGGCCAAGAAAACATTCTTCACCATTCACAAACATTGTGTGCATTATTTAGCTGGAAGAGGCCATCAGTCTCAGAAAAGACCATTTCTGTGAAACTATGTATCTGGAACATCCTGTTAAGGTAGGTGTCATTCATCAAAGTAGGGACAACCTTGATACATAGTTCATTCAATTGCTTTTGCAAGGTGGGCAAGGGTTGGCATGGGCACTTAAACCAGTATACCTCACTACAGCCCTGTATTCAAAAGAAATCAATGAACTGTGATATGATTCCCCATCACCAGTATTAAAATTCCTGCAATCCAAGCCACAAAAGACTTCTGGTTCATCTGTACAGAATCTGACAGCATGTATTGTCTTTTGGTTGCACAACACTTATTGGTAGTAAGTGATCTGTCCCTCCTCAGATTACTGTTTGTAGGTAAAACAAAGTACTTGATTTGGAGACTTCAACTCAAGTGTTTGGTCATGACAAATAGGCTCCTGTCAAAGTCAATTTGGTGCATTTTTTAAACCAGGTATTACATTTACAGATTTGGGGAGTGGACATAATATTTGATGCATCAGTGTAAATATCCTACATAATATTTTAAACATATATGAAATAAAAATATGAAAATGTTTGTATGCAAGTTTAAATGAAAGCCCTGCCTATGAAATACATAAGTACTGATGCTCATGCAAAATATTTGGATACAACAAAATTGAACACAAAAACAAAGATAACAAACAAATATGTGTCCAGTTAATTTTCTGGTTTTGCAATAACTTCTTGTTCACAGACCAGTGGCACTAGCAGTGTTTGTATCTGCTACTGTCATTTCACTACCAGAACAACCCTTGATTTCAAGTATGTTTTAAGTAGCTTATATGAAAATAATTTTATTGAATTAGCTTTAAAAACAAACTAAATTAGTTTCAGTTTATAGAATGATGCCTTCCTGAAGTGTGTCCTCTTCACTGTGTCTTGTGTGTTGAAGGGCAGGATCAGGGTTTGTTGTTAGGGGAACATAACCACCTCTGAGCCTTTTTAGCTCTGTGCATAACGCTCATACACCACATACATTGCTCATACATTACTGTGTTTGTATTCATCCATACACGCATACCCAATATATATATATATATATGTTTTTGTATAATTCTAGCTATTTTGCTCATTGTGTTTGAAATATGAGGCTTATCAGGAAGTCAAGTATCCTGTGTCCTGCAGTGCTGATAACAAAGTGTCAGCAACTCCAATGATCTCTTGCTTGTCTTGCTATGACTGCTGTTGGTTTTCGTGAAGATGGTTTTGGTTGCCATTACCAAGTTGCTGCTGAAGCTCGAGCACTACTCTCCCTAGATTTTGCCTGGCTTCACGCTCCTGCAGCAACTCCTCACGCAGCTGCTCCCGATCAGCCTCGGCCTGCTGCAGCTTGACCTGGAGCTCCTCAATCTGTAACATGACCAGATAGATTAAAGACTCACCCTGGCCAAATTAGTATTTGCTGCCTCTAGTGTCGAGTCAAAATAAAAACATTTTCAAACTATATGTCTTCTTCTGGTGGTCTATGAGGGGATGTACTGCAAAAATAATTATTTAACCTTAAAGGTAGCGGATGAATAAGCCATGGTAGCTAAAATGATGAAAGGTTCAGAAATACATCAAATATCTATGCTCTAAACAGGAACAATCAGTGGAAAAAGTATAACAATATCTACAGCTCAGTAGAGACATTAGAACATATATTAAATGTTATTATATATGTTATCAAAATAAAAACATTTTCAAACTATATGTCTTCTTCTGGTGGTCTATGAGGGGATGTACTGCAAAAATAATTATTTAACCTTAAAGGTAGCGGATGAATAAGCCATGGTAGCTAAAATGATGAAAGGTTCAGAAATACATCAAATATCTATGCTCTAAACAGGAACAATCAGTGGAAAAAGTATAACAATATCTACAGCTCAGTAGAGACATTAGAACATATATTAAATGTTATTATATATGTTATCACACAGGGAAGGCAAAAGCAGAATTAAATGTAATTCTGGAAATAAGTCTTGTTACTTGGAGTGAAATGTTTATAGTGATGGCACTTTGATCTAGACCAGTGGTTTTCAAAAAGAATATATGCATATTATGCTTAATTGAATCCAAATCTTATTATGCATGGCCGAATGGTAGTAATCCAGTATGAAGGAAACCCTGCGCCATCTGCTGAATGAAAAGAGAATCGCAGGCAGGAAACAATAGAACGCCAGCCAGGCAGAAATTTCACACAAATAAGCTTTTCTGATTTAAAAAAAATAAAGATGCTGGCTAATAAAACGTACAAATCTATGAACAGTTTCTGAAATTTGTTTTATAAAAAAAATGGAACATACATAATAAAATAATAATGGTCTTGTGCGTGCGTATCCAAATGTGTGAATGCTTTCCTGCTCTCTGGGGCCCCACAATCTTAGACTTTGAAACCCCCTGATCTAGACAGATGTCTAAAAAAAAAACTAAAAATTAAACACAACCGATAAAGCCACAAATAATAAGACTTTTTCAATTAGATCTGAGTGGATGAGAAACATTTGTTCTTGCCTGTGTTGAGTATTTGGCCCTTAGGCTGTCTGGCTCACAGACTTTGTCACACATTCGCAGCTGCCTCTCACGCTCCAGCTCCCTCTTGAGTCTTCGACATGACTCATTGGCATCGGACACTTTCCTGTCGCATTCAGCACGCAGCCGATCTATATCCTTGCGCAGGTTCCGCTTGGCCTCAATGGCCTCTCGAAGCCGGCCTTTCTTACTCACCCGTACAAACTCCAACTCCTACACCAAGAGTGAACAAAATAATTGAAGAGTGTGCAATTTATGCATGTTTTATACAGCATTTACAGTACACACCAAAAATATTAAAGAAAGATTAGCATTTGTAAATTATAAGTTGTGAATGTGTGGTTCCAAATCTGACTGAGGGAGTTTTTGAATGTGGTGAAAAAAAATCCACAGACTTCACCTTCCCTGCTACTTGTGTGAAAACTGTTTTGAAGGTTAGGCTATGTGCGGAAATGTAGAAAAGGCTCATTATAGGCAATATAATTAACTTGCAGTAACAATTGAACCTCACTGTTTGGACACAATTTGTTCGACGAGTCTGTTCAAAGTGAAAGGTTTGTATGAATTTTATATTCATATAATAATTATAATTTTTCCCATAAGGAATAATGCAAATTGGATTCATTCATTCCAGAGCCCAAGATGAGTTTGTATTTTTATATATAATAATAATAATAATAATAATAATAATAATAATAATAATAATATTAAATAAATATATTGCATAAAAAATTATCTACTGAGGAGAGCTGATGGCAGTGTAAGGTTGAAATTAAAAATCTGTACAATATGAATAAATCCAATTTGCACTGATTTCCTCATTAAAACATTGTACAACTATTTTTTAGTTCAATGCTTGTTCTTACTGCTTTTCTTTAAGAGTTGGAAGTATCTCTATTTTTTAGAGGAGCAAAACAAGTACAGATGAGTTAGATAGACCTCGTGCTTTGGTCTGAATTTCAGTGCAACATATGAATGTTGAATTAGGCAGAAAAACTACACAACTAATATATTCAGGTTGTAAACTTTATGAATTCAATTAGAATAATTACTGCACACAGTTTCAAAGCACAATAGCTTCAACATCTTATGTGGCTATGGACTTAGCTTACTTGCTGAAGGTCACCCTTTGCCTGAAGTGCTGCTGAAAGCTTGTCTTCTTGTTTCACTCTCATTTGAACAATCTCTTGCAGCAATTTATCCCGAGCTTCTCTAGACCGCAGGTCACTAAACAGTGTCTGCTTTAGAGCTTCCAGCTCCGAGACTGGGGAAGATGTTGGTTTAAGCTTGTCCCCCCACCTTTGCACAGAAGCTCCATCAGTGGACAAGTACGAGTGAGGCCCTGCAATGATGCACAAGTAGCTAATTTATTAAGTTGCCAGTAAATGTTTGATTACAAATGTTTAAATTCAAAAATTTTATTCCTTTTTTATACCACACTTCAATCTGATAAATCATTAAACTCCATTTATTACTTTGTTTACTACAAAACAAAGATGCCCAAACACAAAATTCATTTATAAAAAAATTATGATTTTATGTAATAAAACCCAGCCCTACAATAAGGTAATAGCACCTTAAGCATTGGACTAACATAACTATATATTTCAATAATATGTGTAATGTAAAGTTATTATTCAAGTTTAAAATTAGAAGCTAACCATTTTTGTTGTTATCCACTTCAATCTCACCCTCTGAATCAAAGCAATCGTGCAAGGGACCGCCAAGTAAGGCTGCAGGCTGTGTCTTTGCCTCCCCAGCAGGTTTGTGTTTGGTTGGCCTGGTGATATGGCTATCGTCTGGCTGGGAGCTTCCAGAAACTGACTGCAAGGGCTGCTCATCCTTCCACTGTTTGTCTAAAGATGATGCCATTGTCTCTGACGTTTTTGGGAGGCATCTAAATGCAATAAGTCATCAATAAGGCATTTTCAAAAATGAATATGTGATGAAAAAAGCCCAGTCAAGGTTAAGACAGACAAATATTATTTATAACAGCTTATTTAAACCAGAAATGCATACCGCTCATGTTTGTGAGTTGGCACAGCAATTTTTTCAGATGGTACCCTAGGAGACCATGGTCGAAAGGCTGATGGTCTCTGTTTGAACTGAAGTTGCTTATAATCCTAAACAGAGAGTAAAAGCCAGTAACTAAATGACTAAGTAATTGTATAACACAAACTGCTCTTGATACACTGAAGATCAAAACTCTGTGATAACATTACCCATTACATTTAATTTCTTACATATAGAGACAATGAATAGGAATATGTTTGCAAAGATACAACTTTAGCCTCACACACCTTGTTTGCTGATGTGGCCAGGGACTGCAACCATTCAACTTGCTTTTCTTTGTCCTCAGATGGGGAACGTAAAAAGTCCTGTTTGGACTTTTTTGCTGGAATTGGACTGTATGTCTAAAAACAATAAATACATTTTTTAGGAAAATTTCTACTATTAAACTCTAATTGCATATACATTTAAAGCTCATCCACAAACAGCAATGAAACTGGCAAAAACCCTTAAAATGCTCAACTCAGAAAAAATCTTACTTGGTTACTGAAGTAAAAAAAACATTTTGAAATTTCAATACTTAAGACTTAATAAATGAAGATTAATTAATTATTGTAAGTCCAGTTACATGTGATTAGCAACCAATAGTATCTTGCATGGGAGCCAACAGGTCTTAAAAAACATAAAAAAGCTGATGGTTAGTAATCCCCATGCCCTGAGGTTCCCATACAGCAAAGCGAAATGTTATTATTCTCCACATTTTGGAGACTTGTCTAGACCTGTATTTCTGCAATGTAGAAATTCAAGCACCTCATAACTTTTACAGCAACAGAAATGTTTAGCCAGTATCACTATATCAAATGTGTTTAATATGTAAATTAACAATGTGCCATTTTGGGGTTGATGTTTAAGTTTGACACAATAATAGAGTCTACAACCTTAGAGTCAGACAAATACACAAGGGGGCGCTTTATATCAAATTATACATGCTCCACTTTCTCCAACTTTCTGTTATCAAGAGGCACCAGAGCATTTATTGTGACTAGCTGTGCAGATCTGATTGCAGACAAGGTAACACTAGAAAACCAGTGACAATTATTGTTAATACACAAGGCCTTGATATTGGTGTAACAACAATATGCATACATCATAAAAACAAATGTGATATTTTAGCAATAACAGCCACCCATCTGAGTTGAACAATTGTGGTGTCTGACACACTTTGCCCATAAAGTGAACATATTTGTCAGCACATGATTAATGCAAAAGAAGTCTTAAACAGTGAGGTTCACATAAAAAATACTTATCAATATAAGTATCTCCTTTCTCAACCTAATCGACTACCTCCACCCTTATCCTGCCTTACTACATATGGACAAAACTAAAACATGGCTCAAGCAACTGCTTCACTGTTTCTGATCTCTAAGAGCCATCCGTCTTGTTGTGTTTCTTCACAGAGGTTCAGGAAGCATGGAATCTTTGATTCCACACACTCTCAGACATGATCCAGAGCTGCTGGGTAATGTGTAAGTGAAACAACCATGATATGGCCCACATCAAAAGGCCCAGTGTATTACACACCTATAGTTGAAGCAGCTGGGTGGAGCCACACTCTTAATTGGGACAGGATGCAGGCAATGAGTATAGACTGGGGAAATATTAGCTTAAAGCCCCAAAGCAAACACACATGATATCCTTATGTGAAGGATTATGAACTTAATTGCATTGCATCAAACACCTGGGTCATTCCTTATCAGCAAATGTGGGTTTTATCATTTGTTGTTTGTTCAAACACTTTGAAAACAGAAAATAAAATATGTATAATTAGTTATACCTGATAATGACAAGTACAAGTGAGTACAGTGGAAGCTATTTTTCTCTAGTACATTTACTTGGTAGTTCTGTGTCTGGTTACTGAATGGAGGGGGTTGGATGTTTAAGGGAAGCAGGACCACAGGGGAAAAGACAAAGCACAAGGAATGTACACTTGAAAGCCAAGTGTAGCCTTCTCCCGAAGTGGTTATGCTCCTGATGTTGCTTTGTGACAGAAAAACTCTTCTTTGCAAATTTCATAAACTGTGCACACATGGTTCAATCTGGTTGTATTCCAGATTACACTGGATGTACACTGGATCTGACAGTAAACAGAAAATGTGATGTCCCTCCAGCTTGCACCCGAACAAAAACATTATCTTATAAATGTTACCATGAAAAATTAAATAATCATATGCCAGTGATACACTTTATCCTATTATGGGTCATATTGTGTTTGATTCACTGGGCAAACAATAGAAAACACCCCAGAAAGGAATCAAACAAGTGCACATAGCATTTACAATTAACCTGACTACATGCCTGTGACTACATGAACTGTGGGGATGAAAACAGAGCACCTGGAGGAAAAACACATAGGCACGAACAGAAGATGCATCTCTATTGTAGTGAGGTGCTCAACTGAAAGCTTTTTTGAACAATGAGTTCTATGTTGGTTACTGGTATAAAGGTATAAACCGAAATTTTGATTTCCAGGTCTCAACTAGTCAAACAATAGCAAATTAAAGATAGCAGCATATCGTGTATGTTGTGCGCAGTAACCCCACAGAAGTGTTCGAATAACAAGGCCTTCTTTCCATAACTAAACCCTTCACTTTATCCTGTGCAGGTTTAGGCATGTTTACAAGGCTCAAGGCCATGTAGCCTTTCAGTGCAGATTTGTACAAAGATGTGACTAAAATTTTTCAAGCCAGTGAAAAATAGGATGAATATATAAATATGTAGTCACAGGAAAATAATAAGAGGCCACTTAATCAGTTTATTTATTTTACAATTTCTGGGTTTGTGTTTGACCAAAATGAGCAGTGTTGATTTAATCTATAAAACTTTTTTCTAGTTCTAGTTTTATTCTATAGAATAAAACAACACTGCTTATTTTGGGCAAAGCCAAAATCCATCCCCATCCATGGTGTTACCTTGTGCCTTGTGCCTGTTGAAGAGCTGGGATAGGCTCCAGCACCCCTCCCCGACCCTAATTAGAATAAGGGGTTAAAAAAAATCAAATGAACAGAACTGAACTGAGGACAATAATTAGAATGGGCAAGATAATTTGACATGACACTCCATGTGGACAATAACATGCCTACACTAAAAATAGCTTCAAAAGCACATCTTATCTGGTTTATCTTTTGGACAACTGTAATAAATAATGTGTTTTAACATTCCAAAATGGAAAATGGAAACAACAAAAACATAGTAAAATGTCAAATATGAAAGTATGCAATTGTAGTAAAAAGCCTTAAAGCAATGATATAGAGCCACCATGTACCGCTTCATTTGGAATGTGCAACATAATTGGTACATGGATTTTCCCCAAGGCTTCTTAAAGCTGAGCATCTGTCCTGGTCCAGTCATTCATTAATCACTGCTGACAGTTAAACAGAACCGGGCACACAGGATATGCACTTTGTCAGGCTGCTGCAGTGTTGAATATACAAACACTCCCACCCACTCATAACTTGCATGCTTCAACACTGCAGCTTGGTGCTACAGGGAATTTGTAGACCTGGATGCCTGCAGCGTGAGTTGAAAGAGAATGTGTTGAAAGCTTAATCTTACATATATAAAAAAATCAAATAGTCTTCATAGTTAATTGATTAAGTCAGGTTTGTAAAGACCAAGTGCTTTAGTTCAACAACATATATAGGTCTGTCTAAAATAGACGTTGGAGATTATTTAGAAGGATGAAAGGGGATCTGAATGCCAAGGGGAGGTTAAGAGGTGGAAGGGTAAAGAGAGGCTATATAGGGCTCATAAAAGACTTCTGTGAAGAGTAGGGTGAAGTTAGGGTCAGCGGTAAAAGTCCCGGGTGATGTCACAGCAGAGTCTGACCTGGGATGTGAGGTAATTGACCACAGCTGGGTGATAAACCTGTCTGTAATTTACAGTCTACGTCTGAGCCCAACATGACCCCCTGAATGCATCTGAATGCATAGTGTAAAACAAATGCACTACATGCAATATAGCGTGTATGTTGTGTGTTTATTTCATTGTGGGTAGACCTAATGGGAAACACTGAATTGTGAAAGAAAAAAGAAAATTGTAGGCCCTGCACTTTTGTAAGCAGAGAGAGAGAGAGAGAGAGAGAGAACAGGACTCTAATTATGGATGAAATGTTTTGCTGTGGTCTACCGTTTTACTCAAAATCACTTTAAATTACAGGAAGTATTAAATGTAAGAAAGGGAGAAAAGTATTATATTGTTAACAGATAAAAGAAAAAGCTACACATTTGATTTGCACAAAAGGGATGCTTTTTAAAAAATAGCAACAGAAAAATAATGCTTTCATTACTGACATGAGATAGACCAGCTATTGTATCTTAAAATGTGCCAAAGTTTTAAAGCTTTTAAATCCATTTTTCTGATGTCCATATTTTAACAAATGCTCATATTTCTTAATAATTGAATAATTAAACATAGACAAAGACAATTTACAATACTAAATGAGGCATGATAAATGAAATAATTTCCTAATCTATGTGGCGTCTGCCTGGTGACCCAGCAAGTTTATGAAAGCTTCTATTTCCTGGACTATTTTACAGCTCCTCTCCGAATTTGAGGGGGCCAATGTTTTTCACCATAGCAACCACATAACAGTTTGAGCAAAGCTAAGCTCTGACTCAACAAACAGAACTTAAAAAATACCAAATTCATCATGTCTGTGCCAGGGTTTTCCTCAGACTCAACCCTCTCCCAGCATGTGGCTGACATTACCCATGCAGAGACTTGACTGTTTCTTAAAGACCATCTGCAGCTGACTCCCATTAAAAACCTACACTTGGACATATTTGGCTTCCTCAACATCTCTGAAATCACTACCTCATTTCCACCACCATTTAAGAGTCCCAGATTCTGAACACAATGAAAATTGCAGCTGCCAAACATATGCATATGCAGCTGCAATTGGGCAGCATTTATGACCAATTGCAGTAACCAGTCGCAAAAAAGATTTGATGGCTCAACAGAAGGTAAGAGGCAAAAAGACTAAAAGAAAAATTGTAGTGGCTTATCTCTGGCAGCCCTAGTTAAGATGTACTATACAATAGTCAGTTTCAGTCTAAATTTAAAAAGATGACTAAATAAATATTAATAATAAATCAAATAAAACTTAATACATATTATTAAATAAAGTTAAGGCCCTAAATGAATCATCCTAACCTTCATGGGACATTCTGTGTTAACATTTTCTTTCTTTTTTTATTCAGGCACTATTCAAGCTTAAACAACCATAAACATGCACAAAAAAGAATGAAGGCATGCAAGTACTTGCTGAATAGACAGCAGTATTGCAGAGAGGGGAGGCCCTACTCAGGAACTCAATAATAACTTTCAGCAGTCTAGCCAGGAGGCTGGAGGCCCAGACTTTGGCTGTTCCAGTTTCTGTTCATACCCCCTTGGCTGGGACAGACTCCTCCCTCTGCCCTGGCCTGTGTCTGCTCTGTTAAGCTAATGCATTCTACAGACAGCCCAGTGCTCTTAAAGAGACACACTGTACATTTTTCTCTTCTGAATCATCTCCATTGATGCAACACCACCTTTGTGTGTCCAGCCCTTTATTTTTACCTTGTTCCTTCAACCTACATCCAATTTTATTGTTTAAAGTTTGTCCCCATTCACTGAGTTTAAAAATATGTTGGTATGTTAACCTCTTGTTAAGTCTCAGACCAAATAGTCAATGCACCTATTTGAGGTCCCAAACTTGATGTATCCTTTTTGTTTGACAAGAGGGCACACTTGTCACATGCAATAATAGGTTACGGATATGAAAAGTCATTATGTTGATAATTATTAGGGCTAATCCAATAGGCATGCCCAGACAATGTTATAACAGCACAGCTTTTTTGCAAAGAGCTGGGATGTGGTTCTGATCATAAATCAACACAGATTGTATTACAGCTGTCTGCTTGGGAAGGGAATAATAATGGATCTGGATGCTAAGTGCATCAGTCTGAAAGACAAAGCCACATTTGGGAGCCGAGGTAGTAAGTGCTGTCTGCCTTCTACAGCTTTTTCTAAAGAAAGCATTGCCATGTTCGAAGTTAAAATAACATTTTTTTCTTAGTCATGTAGCAGCAAAGGGCATAAAAGACTAATACTAAGAAAGGCAGGGTTAAATAAAGATGCAGTACTTAAAACACCACCTGCTTGCTATAGCTCTCTAAGAATTTAAACAGATTTAACCCCCAACGTCTAACAGTGTCTAGTATCCAAGCAAGAGACAGAATGGAGCCAGTGCTCCAGTTAAAGGAGAACAATATACCACAGTGAGGAAATAATTAAAAATTTATTAGGCTTGAGTGACACAGAAACCTTCAAGGGCGTGCCTGCCAAACACGTTTTTATATTCTTCCCAGTCAGCATTTTCTCTTCTTTTTTGTAGACCATGTAGCATGGGAGTGGTAAAGAGGCTGGAAACCACCCAGAAAACATTTTGAGGAAAACCAAAAAGAAAAAGCAACCCTAAGAGGGCTTAGAAAATGGCTACTCTTTTGGAGAAAATATAAATCCCATTTTTTAGCAGCCATTTTACTGTTTAATTTACATTTTACTGTCAGTCGATTTTGTTAAGTCACCAAAGGCAGTAAAAAAGGGATGTCTTTGAAATGTATACTTCAACTCACCTGCATGTTATGACAACACACAATGATATCCAGGAACCTCAAAAATATTCAATATTTAACAACTGGATGTTAAACTGAGTGACTACTGAAGGAATTTAGGGTATTTTATTCTTTATTTTAATTCACAACCAAGATAGCAATCAAAACTCATTTAAGTCAACTTATAGCTAATTACTCCAGACCATTTGTGTAGGAATATGTTTGTTACTCAACAAACTATGCCCCTATCAATCAACTGCTGCTTGCAGGGTAAAAGGTGAAAAGGCATTGAACTTCTGACCTGTTGTACAGGGCTTTAGAGGAAGTTTAGGAGCTCAGGGCATCTAGAGTGCATCTTCAAACCTGAGTCTGTGTCCCACAGTCTCTCACCCTGCCGGGCCATAAAAAGCTGTAAAACCCAAACAACCAGCCCTTTTATGGCAGCCAGATGGCTGGGGAAGCTGGGTGCCACAACACTATTTTGCCTATGGACTAGTGTCCAACTGTAGTAAAACAATCTGACATCAGCTAAATAAAACTTTCACGAAAGGGGAAAGTAAAGTAAATACAAAAAACACTCTCGGAGCCATCTATCTCTCTATCTATCTATCATCTATATATCCATCTATCCATCCATCCATCGGTCAATCGGTCAATCGATTGAACAATCTACACTGCATCCAAACAGTATTCACTCAAAATTCTACACACAACACCCCATAATGACAAAGTGAAAAAGATTAATTAGAATTTTTGTAAATGTATTACAAATAAAAACTACAAAAATAAAATGTGCATAACTATTTACTGCTTTTGCTCAGTACTATGTTGAAGCACCTTTGGCAGCAATTACAGACTCTTTTAACAGAGTCTTTTTGAGTATGATGCTACAAGCCTGTCACACATATTTTTGGACAGTTTCTCCCATTCTTTTTTGCGGATGGAGAGCATCTGTGCACAGCCATTTTCAGATCTCTCCAGAGATGTTCGACTGGGTTCAAGTCTGGGCTCTGGCTGGGCCACTCAAGAACATTGTCCTGAAGCCACTCCTTTGTTATTTGGGCTGTGTGCTTAAGGTCATTGAGAGTTCAAGAATTTTGTTTTTCATGGTCCGACAGTCTTTAGGTGCCTTTTGGCAAATGCTGTCTTTTTTTCTTTTACGAAGGAGTGACGTTCATCTGGCCACTCTACCATACAGGCCTGATTGGTGGAGTGCAGAAGAAATTGTTATCCTTCAAGAAGTCTCTCTTCTCTTCACAGAGTAATGCTGAAGCTGTCAGATTAACCTTTGGATTCTTGGTCAGCTCCCTGACTAAGGCCCTTCTACTCTAATGACTCAGATTGTGTGGGAGGCCAGCATTTATGGATGTGCTTATTGGTACCTTTGATGCTGCAGAAATCCTGTATTAAAGGTCTACAGACAGTTCCTTGGACTTCCGTGGCTTGATTCGTGCTCAACTACGAGACCTCATATAGACAGGAGTGTGCCTTTCATAGTCATCAGCTTTTTTTAACACTGTGCTTTACACACAGTGGAATTTTTCCCCCGCAGTTATCCCAATCCGTACAGTGAAACACCAATGAACATAAGGGGGAAGTGGGCACACACACCCGGAGCAGTCGGCAGCCCTAGCCACGAGGCCCAGGGAGCAGTTAGGGGTTAGGTGCCTTGCTCAAAGGCACTTCAGTAGTGACCTGTCTGCTCTGGGAATCAAACCAGCAACTTTCTAATCCCAAGCCAGTTCTCTAAGCACCAAACCAAGACTCAGACTGAAATGCCAGCAAACATATGTGAAAAGACATAAAGGTCAGGACCACAAATTCATATCAGATTGTCATTAAAGTAAAATGAAAGAATCTGCCAAGAGAAATGGGACCCAGCTTTCCAAAGCCTGAGCAAGTATAAGTGGTTTCTATTGCCCATTCATTCATAACTGAAGTCATTGGCTGTTGCTTTAAAAGACAACTTTTACGCTTCCTCTTACATCAGCTGCCACCTCTATTATATTTCCTGTTGGCGTACCCTAACATTTATGTCAATCTGACCTCTCAACAACCCTGGACCAGACCTTTGAGTAATTAGATCAGTTCTAACACATAGCCATTGTAGTTAAAAGGTAAAATTCCTCCTAAGTGGCCAGATGGGGAGCAGTAAAGAGACGTGCACAGGATCACTAAATCTTTTTACACTGTCAGAGAAACACTAGCCATCACCTCACCTTGATCTGAATTTGAGTTCAAGCACATGACCAGACTTTTTGGTTTACCTACACTTCAGGGTCTCTATATTCATAGATGTTCAATTTATTGGAACAATGTACATTTGTTGGTTCAAAATACAATACTTAATACTATGGATATAGTGATCCATGTAGTGATTGAAATTGAAGTCAGTGTTAATGTCAGCAAGATGTCAGACTTCATTCTTTACGTGGTAGCTCACTAGATTTTCAAACACACCAGGGGTAGTGTTAATAATTTAAGGAGGTTATTTTTTAAAGTGAGAGTTGTTTGTGAGCTATTCTTAAAAAGCACAGAGCTCATTAGGATTTCTATTTTGTTTAAATAATTGTTGTCATTCTTTGTTGTGGTTGCACAGTTTGAGTTCTTAGTAATCATTATTTGCACAATTAGGTAATTATAGGTGTTGTTGTTACTATTTTATGCACTTCTTTTAAATTGAAATCGAAAAAAGAACATTTGTGTCTTTTTCAGTCAATTTATACAAAAAAATTATATAATCTACAATTGTTAATATGTTGCAAAAAATGAGATTTTTTTTTGCAATATCACTCACTTCTAATGTCAGTTTTTTAAAAACTTCTCCTTGGCTCACAATCTAAATCTAATAGGGCGGGTGTTTGCATTCCATGAGAATTCTGTGGCTGGCTTCATGTGCAGCATTTAATGTAGATTTAATAATTAACCTGTTTGTAAAATGAGGTTTTCGGAAGGCAAAATATTTAAATAAGTTACTAAAAAGACATTAAGATTAAAACTGTAAAACTAACTAAAACTCAAAATTATCCACTGCCCTGTTTCCCCAAATGAGATTTCAAATTATTATTAAAACTGTCCACCAAACACATCCCAAGCAGATCTACATCTCTACGTCTGTATTTTGCAAATAGGAAAATGACCCTCAAAAGAGTACAAAAAGACTAGGACTGAATACCAGATATAATCTGGAAACATAATATGAGTTAGGAGAAGAGGATTGGAGGGGAATGAAAGTGAGACTGGGCAAAGTGAATAAAAAAACAGGCTTTAATATTTTACTTCCAACCATTTAAGAGGCCTATTATTAAGGATTTAAATGGAGTTTAAACCTGAAGGTTCAAGGCTTTCTCAGCCAAGCACTGCTGAGGTGGACAGTAAGGCAAACAAAAACAGTAAAAAAGCAGGATAAAAGAACAGAATGCACCCTCAAATCTGTGTCACAATAACTCACAATTCTTTTTGACCCAGACATTCCAATAATATCTGTCTAGAGGAGGTTTAATTTGAATGCTCCAACAATGTTCAATCATATATGTTAATGCTTCCAGAGTTGTTTTTTATTCATTCAAGTCAGCCAACAGGTCCTTGGATACGTTTTGGGAACATTAAGAATGTGGGGCCCATATTAAAAACACTTTAACACCTGCCTGAAGAAGTGCTCCCTACAGCAAACAATCAGAACACACACATTCAAAACATCATATCAAATGCTGCTGTTGAAAACTGTACTTTTAGCGCAGTATATATAAATAGTGATGAATAGCAACAATTTGACAATTCAAAGATAGGCTGTGCATCACATTTTGGCAGATTTTGAAAGTTTGCCAATTTTTCTCAACCCTATGATGCAAGGCAACATTAGTGGTCCCATTGAGAAAAAAGGGTACGGTCACTCTGCTTCATGCTTGGCTTTGGTTGCTATAAACAAACACCTGCTACAGTCTTTCCATAATTAAGTACAAAAGGGAGTGAGAAATTGAGGTGGGGTTTTGTAAAGGTCTCACTACGTTTGTAAGATATCACGTCATAATAAACAGCACCAACATTATCAGCTTCCTCTTTTTACTCTCTCTGCAAAACCAGAGTAAATGGAAAAGTTGTGTAAGTACAAAGTGAGAAATAAACAAAAAAAGGTGTGAAAGCAAGGCTCTGGTCAACACTATGTAATTTAGTATGACAGCATAACACTACACAGTGCACATGATGACATTAAAAAAACTCCTTCCAAAGCTAAGCAAAGAAGAGACAGAGGCGAGTGTAAGAAAAGAGCTGAAGCAGATGTTTCAAGTGCCAAGTAGCCAGCAAGAATCGGGAACAAAAAGGCAAACACTAGAGCAGTTGATAGTATGGACAGTACTATACAGATAAGCTGAGCTGAATAGAACTGACAAGCAGCTGCTCTGAATGCATTTGTTGGGGTATTGGAACGGGAAAAGACAGACATTTTTAACTGGTGCATCTACCACATGCCTACAACCTTTTTGATGGATACTAGCTAGTCAGTCTCTCATATGGATGTTTTCAATGATCATGTTTATAAATATTTACATTACATATTAGGAAGCGGGTATACATGAAAGTTATGATATTTATTTAACATTTTTCACCCCCTGTGGTTTTTCTGCACTACATTAAAGACCAAGCATTCAACAACATGAATCTAAATAACTTTAAGATCTGGAAAGTTAATAAATGAGGAGATTTGTAATACAAGACTTCTAATAATAAAGCAAATCACACACACACAGTAAATTCGGAAGGTTTTCACACGCTTCACTTTTTGCACATTTGGTTGTTACATTTCCCCCTCAAACTTCAACACACAATATCCCATAATGACCAAGTGAAAAAATATTATATGGAATTTTCACAAATTTATTAAAAATAAAAAACAACAAATATCATATGTACATAAGTATTCACAGTCTTTGCTCAATACTTTGATGAATCACCTTTGGCAGCAATTACAGACTTAAGTCTTTTTGAGTATAATGCTAAACTTACTTTTGGGCTGTTTCTCCCCTTTCTTCTTTGCAGAACCTCTCAAGTCCCATCAGGTTGGTGCACAGCCATTTTCAGATCTTTGCAAGAGATGTTCAATCGAATTCAAGCCTGAGCTCTGGCTGGACTACTCAAGAATATTCACAGAGTTGTCCTGAAGCCACTCCTTTGTTATCTTGGCTGTGTGCTTAGGGTCGTTGTCCTGTTGGAAGTTGAACCTTCTCCCCAGTCTGAGGTCTCTGTACATTGCAACATTCATCTACCACCATCCCTCTGTAGGGATGGTACTGGCCAGGTGATGAGCGGTGCCTGGATTCATCCACACATGACACTTAATTTTTGTTACATCAGACCAGAGATTTTTGTTTGTCATGGTCTGAGATTTCGTTAGGTGCCTTTTGGCAAACTCCAAGTGTGCTGTCTTTGCATTTTACTGAGTAGTGACTTCCATCTGGCTACTCTACAATACAGGACTGATTGGTGGAGTGCAGCAGAAACGGTTGTCCTTCTGGAAGGTTCCTCATATCTACACAGAGCAATGCTGAAGCTCTGTCAGAGTGACCCTAGGATTGTTGGTCACCACCCTGGCTAAGGCCCCGATCACTCAGACTGGCCGGGTGGCAAAAAAGGAATGTTATCCATTTTGGAATGAGGATGTAACATAAAAATGTGGAAAAGTTATTTTGATATACACTAAAATACTCACAATAGCAAAATTGACAAACTTACTAGTAAAGAAATTTTACCTAGGTTTAGCTACTTTTTTAGCTATTTTTTTATTATTCTTATGTGATTCAAGCAGCCCTATATTCGAATATTTTAGCACTTTTCAACTGAAATTTTATCTTTTAACTTTTAAACATACATACTTCACACATAATTTTAGGACCGGAGCAAAATTAGGTATATGAGATAAGAAAGCCATAAAATATGGCTATGAAACACTCCTATAGGATAAGAATTCTTCCATGATACAATATGTAGTAGCCATTCACATAATAATCTTTTTAATACAATGCAGAAAATCAGACATGGCTTCAGAACAGACACTCTTGCAGGCCATTCTGTTTTCTGAAACAGCCATCTTGCTGAGTGAGCTCTGAAACACCATGTTGTGGTGGACTATCACGGCAAGTGGAAAATGGAGGCCTTGCCAGCTGTCTGAGGTCTAAAGGAGTGAATCAGCCCTTAGCCTAATGCTGTAAGTGGCAGAGCAGAAAAACCTCAGTCTCTGTACCATCTTTAAATTTACAAATGAAATGAAAAAGAACATAATTTGTTTTATTTAGAATGCACTTATGTGTAAAAAAAATAACAGCTCAGATGACACAACCATATTTAATTAATTTATTTTTTAGTCCTTTGTGCTAAAAGACCACATGCAAGAGGTTCAAATTTGGAATAAAAAAATCTGTTTATTCAGCATTTTTATATTGTTTATGTGCAAACATTTAGGTCTGCAAGAGAAGACGTAGGAGAAAGGGCGATTGAAAAAGCAGGGAAGAGAAATGGCAAGATGAAGCAAAAGTGCAGGAGACGTGGGGAGAGAGAGCGTGAGCAAGAGAGGATAAGGCAGAAGTAAAAAGAAAACTGGCACACTGCTCTCAGCCCACCACCAGCAAGTTCTTATTTAGCACAGGAAGAGCAGCTTTGCTTAGCAACTACATTGCCTCTCCAATCACAGAAGTTTTGTGGCTAATGCAGCCTGGGTGTGGAGTGAGAGACGTCTAGATGCCTTCGAGGAGTAAATGAGAGGTCACACATTGCTTAAAAACACAAAAATCCCTCTTTTTGTTAGTTTGCTCAGAAAGCAATCTAAGCTAATGTTTACCTACCCGCTATAAACTATTAATTATCCTTATATCCTTATCCTTTATGTTGTTTTGGAATCATTACACTTTAGAGCTCGACATTTAAAAAAAGACATTCAAAATATTACTTGTTCATTTTTTGCATTGTTTTTTGTTTAATGCATCAATTTTAATCTCAATACTGTAAATGTGATGATATTTGTAATGACAGCCAAATACATGGATAACCACTGTTATTACACACACATTTTAAAGCAAATACTACATACTACAGCCAGTCTACAGTCTGAAAAAGCAACACATTTTCATTGTCTATTACTTTACGAAATATGTTAAGCTTTTACACTTACGGTAACTGGCAGAGAATGTGGTCTTACACAAATGGCATACATGCCATTTATAAACTGTTGAGATGAGAGAGGTTTATTCCAATCTGTCAATTTTTACATTTTTGCAACTAGCTTAGTTTAGGGTAATTCTTCACTTGGTGGTATGTGTGGGTCATTGATGAGGGCAGCATGCCTCTATCACATGACACACAAAAATGCCAAGAAAAATACCATGTATCCAAAACTGTTCGCCTCTGCAGTACATAAATATTCTGAATTACAGCGGAGAGAGCCAGTGACAACAAAAGCTAGCAGAGGTTTCAACTAAAAAGGATAGACTGAAAATCCCAGCCGTATTTAGCTTAAAAGGAAAAGAAAGACAATGAGATTCCTCATCTAATGAGCTGGAGGATGTAACTTGGTCTGCAAAAAAAATGTGATTAAAATGTGTTTGGTTTATATATGGGCTAGCTAAAGAGAATGTAGCTGTAGAAATAATTAAATTGTTTTACACCAAGACGAGTAACAAGTAATTAATAACACAAATTGCAATAGGAAAATGCAGATGGGTAGAAATGCAACTATCAGCTGGGGAGCAGTTCTAAAGACAATTGAAAACAACAGGACAGCACACCTTGTGTGTAGATAACAAAAGGGGTTGCAGGTTCTCACCCCCCACATCAGGCCGCAGAGAGCTCCAGCTGACGCCCTTTAAACAAGAGGTCATGCAGCAGAGAATAGAGGGCATAACCTCAGAAAGCTCACCCCCCCCCCATGTCCTTCCCACCAGGGATGGGATGAGGGGCATCCCTGGGGAGCCGGTTAGTCATCAACGGGCAGCATTAAAATTCAACGTCTCAGTGAGGAGTCAGCCCAAAATCTCCAAAGTCTCAGCCCAATTGAAGTGGGACTGTTTTTATTAGCAAATCTGAGCTTTCTAGAGATCTGATGGTACACCACTGTAATTAAATTGTCCTGATGCAAAACCAGTTTCATATGCAGTACAAAGCTATGGGCTATGAAAAAGGCAGAAAAAGCAAGCCAATGAAAAGCTGCTTGGTCCATAGCAGCAAGGTCAGCAGACAGATGGGGATGGAGATGACAAGGCTGCAAGCTCATATTAAATCCCCCAGTCAAACAGCTGATCCCAATATTATGCAAGCACTGAGCCACCTCCACTGCACTCCACACACCCATTCATTGTGAACTTTGCTACTTTGACCTAGCTGATTGGTTTGGTCTCTGGCTGAATGCTAATGTGATGTCAGGTAAATCAAAAGAACAAAGATGGTTAGTCCATTCAATGAAGAGCTTAGTTGCATATCCATTTCAATCTTGCTACCTGGTCCCAGTTACCTCTACCTGAGTCTGACCCACTCCCATGTGAACAAATTTATTGTTCCCATTAAGGAAAGATAAAGCTGAACTTTTTTACATGTTTTTTTACATCCTATACTGCTCTTAAGCTTATTTCTAGCATATTTATTAGAATAATGGTTCATGGTTAATGCTTACACATTTAATTTTATTAATTTTATTTTATTAGGCCAGAAATGCCAAGCGAGAGAGGTGTCACTGGCTTTGAATAAAGATACAATGTCCCTGCCTTTTGACTATGCATCAAGGCTGTAATGACACAGCTATCACTTTGATCACTTTCTATCACTTTGATAGCCTACTGATACAGCCAGCAAGCTGTAATCCAAAGGTGGGTATGATTTAGAGATTAACATCACATGAAAAAAAGGAGTGGTCAACCAACTGCAAATGAAAATCTAACTAAATATTTCGGTCACATTCTAACGTAACTTAAAAAACACACCTACTATTTACTGATTTACTGTGTCCAAATACTTCTCAGAAATGCATGCATGAAGATTGAATTTTCCATCCATAAGAAATTTTTGTTTGTTTTATGAAGATTTTAACACTGTATGTTTTGTATGTGAGTGAGCCAGAGGGAATTCCTAACCACCCTAGCCCCTCTTTCCACTGTTTGATGAAGAATGCTTTTCAGAGTGAGATATAGATGCTTTGATGCAGTGCACTAATGTGACCTGCCTGTAATACTTTGACAATTAACTGTCCTTCTTTACAAACTAGGAGGCCAAATAACATTTTAATGTCTACATGCATTTTTTAAAGATCAACTTCAATCCAAGCTTAATCCATGTTTACACTAACTGAAAGACTAATAAACAAACATAAACAAAAATGATTTAGTAATGAGTTAAATATTAAACTTAGAAGACATTAATAATTTGTTGCATGGATCACTATTCCACAGTTTTGTTAGGTGACAAAAAACATCCAGCTCGACATTAAATTGTTTGTGACCATACATTTTCCTGTTTATAAATGGGGGTCTGGAGAATGTTCTTAATCTAACGATTCTCCATTTCTACTTGTCCTGCTTAAAAAAACAACACTTAAGAGTTGGAAAACACAGAGCAGAATAAAGCAAAGTTGTATGTGACTTTATATTTGCATCCTTTACAAAAAAATCCTGCCTTGATAAACCACTCCCAGAAAACCAATCTTTCACCAAATTTCACATCGAGTTTAAAGCTATTTGGCATGTAAGCCTCCTCAGGTCTATCTAAGATGTTGGGCCCAGCTACAAATAATACTCATCAACGATGATGACCTTATTCATGTATGGTATAATTCTTATGACCGTTTTTGCAAATCTCCACTGTATTGTGTTGTTTCATCTAGTTTTGTGCAATTTTAGTGGAATTTGTCCACTGCATTTTAATCCATCCCACACATACACACTAGTGGGCAGTGAGCACACATGCCCTGAGCGATGGGGAGCCTTAGCCACAGAGCCCAGGGTTAGGGGTTGAGTGATTTGCACAAGGGAACTTTATTTGTGACCTGTCCTCTCTGGAAATTGAACCTGCAACATTCTGATCACAAGCCCAGTTGTCTAGCCACCAGGCCATGGCTGCCGAAAAGAAACAAAAAATAATGAGTGTTGTCAGTATCTAGCTATTGTCGTGCACATTTTGTTGTCCAACACACTTGGTGTGTGTGTGTGTGTGTGTGTGTTTGTGGCATTTACAGATATTCTAACAAACTGCTTAAGTTGGACAAGCAATAGCACTGGTTTGAATGTTTTAGCAGTGTATTTTGAGAGCTTCCTATATTTTTTTTTTAAATTCTATAAAAGAGAGGAATAATCTGTTCAAAAAGTAATATTTCCCGAGAATAAAAATGTTGCAACAAAGGATGTGATCTAAAGCTGAAATAAACACATTTTTCATTTATAATTTAAATTTTATTTTATGAGCTTTGCATAAACTTAAACTTAAAGGATACTAAATTTTATCAATAATACACTGTAGTGCACTCTAATGAACACGAGCCCATTGTAATGTTTATATTTACAACTTGTGGATAACAAAAGTTTTAACAAATATTTAACAATGAAACATTTTAGTTTTTTATTTAATTTTTGAATTTATAGTAATGATGTGTCATGTCTGGTGGTTAACCAGACCGTGACAATAAATTATACGTTTTACATTCCTACATTATTTAACAAATTTATGCAGGGTTTAGTGCATAACTCAATTTACCCATAGCAAGGCAAAGATGACAAAAACCAGCAAACACTTTCTAATGTCGAGGTATATCCCACTGAGCCCTACCATGAAAATAATTCACTCCAGCTAGTTAACAACCTCTCTACATTTTCTTACAGTAAAAAATCCTTTACATCATTTGCTTCTACTAACAAGAATACATCTGTTGAGGTAACACTATGCTAACACATGCACACATTTGTAGTCCTAGTGGTTGTCACACTCAGCAGCTGCTGTGTGGCAATAGAGTCTCCTCCACCTTTGTCTGCATCTCTGGCATCTGTGACCCTGTTACAGAGGTCGCTTACACACAGGGACTCCCCTAGGCCAGCACTGACTTTAGGCATCACTGCTTTTGGGAGATGACCTCTACCCCTCTCTACCCCCTACACAACAACACAGTTTTCTGCAAACCACAGCCACAGTACCCAACAACATACACAAGACTGCTGTCTCACAACCCCCCCCCCCAGAAAGCAGGCAATTATAGGTTTTTCCTTAGCCCTTTTGTCTTCATTTGGAGTGAAAAGACATTTTTAGAGACTTTTTACCCATAGGCACTATTTAGTGCATGGTATAAGTTAAGTTGACACTGCAGCAAATGTTCATGAAAGTTGTGATTACAACAACACACAAAACAATTAATCATAAGTTAAGGAGCAAAATAATTAGCACATTTGCATAAAATGTGTGCATTAGTATATACAAGGGCAAACTTACTATGAATGATGAGCTTTTGAGCTTGTTTGAAAGGTCATATTTTCCCTTTAAATCTTTGAGGAGTTGCTGCAGTGCGGCCTTCTCTTTCTCTGCGTAATCTTGATCTAGGAGTATGTAGGCCCTCCAGTTTGATGAATCAAAGCCCCAATGGCATGTCCGGTTCTCCAAGCGCTTGTGGCTGTGCACTACGAACTTTTGCGTGGGGAACATGAGTCTGCAGTCTAGGCACTGAATACACGCCGCATGGGGACTCGTGTATAGGTCGGGCACGAACAAGCCCTTGCATTTGCCGAAGCATTCGTGATAGACCTTGAAGGCTCGATCAGTGTGATCTTGCTCGCCGGAGGTCATCATCTCCTTGTCAAGACAAGGTGGCAAAGAGCCTCCGTGAAGAAGCGAGTTGCACAAGCGTTCTGCGTCGGTCTGCGTGATGAGGCCACATGACGGCGCCGAGAAGGGCAGGATGCCCATCACCTTAAGAATCTCCAGCTGCTCGGCAGTGCAACGGGAGCAATAGATATGCAGCTCGTCGCACACTGCGTTGATCTGCTGCAGCGTAAAATCGCGCAGCACAGTATTTAGGATTTGGGGTAGGCACAAGCGCTTCTCACCGCCCACCACGAAGCACGAGATGGTTTCCCGTTCCAACACGGTCTCGCATCGCTCAATTGAACGGTCCGGCACAATGAGCAGCGGTCCGGAAAGCACAGGCGGAGTTTGTGAGCTCAGACTGGACAAGAGTGGTAGTTCCGCGCTCTTCTTATCTTGTTTTTCGAAAGGAGCTTCATGTTGCCAGCGGGCTGAAAATGCCGCTGGACCGCCGAGCGAGCTCATCGAGCTCAGATGGAACTGCTTCAGAGTTTGCTGAAGTCCCGCATGAGGACGAAAGCTTGACGCGGCAGTCTCCATGTTATTGTTATAAACGTGGGGTACAGTTAAAAGCCCAAACTTATGTCTTACCTAAAAGCAAAAACTTCACTAAGCAAAACATTTAGAAAAGCAGGTCATTGTATCACTTTGGAAAGCGAGTCCCACGGCGTCAGTTAGTTTTTGTAGCGGTTGCTTCATGGTAAAATAGTATAGTAACGTAGTCCAAACGCGCATAAAATTGAAATCCTTCTGCTGAAACACTCCTCTTGTAAAATCAGAGCTAAGGTTAGTTGCTGCTGTAAAAGCCTTGAATGCGCATTGTAAGTGTTTGTCTCTCTCTCCCTCCGTTCACCCCGCGAGATCCTCTCTCTCTTCTCTCTGCCTGTATGTGTGTGCGTGTGTATTTGTTTGTGTCTGGTTCAGTCATTGAATCCCAGCCAAGAATGTGACTGACTCCTCGGCCTGGCTGTTCCATGAACAGCTGTGCCTCCCCCCGATGCTAGAGCAGCTGCAAAGGCTGAAGGGAGAGAACCTTTCAGCTCTTTTCTAAAGCTCAACAGCACAAGCAAATCTACAGAGCAGAGAGGACGGGAGGAGTTAATGCACAAATTGCCATTACACCTTACTGCCAGTGTACATGCAGACTGGACACTGCAGATGGAACACAACAGTGGAAATAAACAAGCGCCAAGAAATGAAAACTGAAACTAGGAATTATAAGGTTAATAAAGTTGGATTGACGCAGGGGTATTTTCCGGTTTACGACAATTATTCCAGATCATATTTGAATGTATAAACTGAAAGACAAGTTTTAAAAAGATGTACTTAAATTGAATCATGTGTTTAGCTATAGCGGTGTAGGCATGGTAATTATGATGTTATGAAACCAATGTGTGAGTGTGTCGTATCCCGTGCTATTATGGTTCAGTTAAGTTAATTAGGGCCAGAAAATGTTAATCTCACACACACACGTGTGTGTGTGTGAGTGTGCGCGCGTGCGTGCGTTTAAAGTCACAACGTCTTCATAAGCAGTATTCGTTTTCTCAGACCGATTTTCTCTCTTCTTACATTGTACTTGCGCACAACACTTCACGCGCTCTAGACAGGCTCTCTCATTCAAATCTTTTTTACAGCTTGCTTTGAAAACTGCCTTTGTTCTCGAGCTCAGTTTCTTCTTACATGCTCGGATTTCCAGTTCCTAAAGTGCTCGACCAACCAGAATCCGTAACCGGTTTTGGTCAATGGAATTGCTCCTATGTCCTTTTCATTCCTATTGGTCGGAAAGAGTAAACAGTTTTAAAGCGCGAACAAGATTTAAAGGCAGCCGACGACGGACAATCTCAGTTAAGTTTCCTTTTACACACACATACAAACACACACTCAACTTATTATTTTATCTTGCATGACAAAATGTATACATTCGCTAAAGCTTAGACTAGTTACATACATAGGGAATACAACAAAAAAGTAAAATACAAATAAAACAATAATAAAAAATTAAGAAGCAGTGCAATTTATAATTTAAAAAAGAAAATATAACATTGAAATTAACTAAATGCAAGCACTAATAACAACTGTGTGTGTTTGTGTGTGGGAGAGAGAGAGAGAGAGAGCAGAGCAGATAAATCTGAGAATGAATCTGAGAATACAAGGAATCCTGAACACAGATGAACAACTTTTGGCATACAAATAAAGACAAAAAGAAAACAGCAATATTTAGGAACAAAATGATGCATCTGAAACTTACGAAATGTTTATAAACTGCACAAGATCCCTGAGTTCACATAACTGAAGGTCTCACCTTCTCACCACCACCTCCTGGTAATTCCAGACATCACACCTTGTCAAAAGGGCCCAATAACGCTTCTATTTCCTCAGGAGGCTTAATAGAGTCTTTCACATGGACCCCTCTGTAACTTTTACAGATCAACAGTGGAACGCATCTTGAACAGCAACATCATCAGTTTGGTACTGAAGCTCCACTTGCTCTGGAATTGAAGATTAAATGCCCTGCAAACGGTGATAAAAAATGCCCAGTCCATGGGAGAAGGTTTCAGATGATTCGAGCCAGAATCTCCAGATTTAAGAACATTCTCTCAAGATGTTAATTTGGTCACGCCTAAAACAACTACCGGATCATGAAAACAAATCATGTGAAATATATTCTCAGATATACATGCACTGTATTGTTATTCCAAGCTGCCAGCTGAGTTATGACAAATACTTGAAGGGTCCTATTGGCTAACATTTATATTAATGTTTATTCTAAAATTACACAAATACATATTTTAAACATTCTGTACATATCAATGTGCACGTCTATGCATATGTACACTTTTTTTCTCTCCAGTGTATGTTCAATGTATATTGTAGCCATTGTCTGCTATTTATTTTGTCTCTGCCACCAAAAAAATAGCAAGATTGTGTTACACAGTAAGTCGCTAAATGTATATTTAATAAATTATTTGTTGTTTACATTTAAAAACAATATCAAATCTAATTAGGTGAGGTGAAACTGCTTTCTTGGATTCTTAACTGATTAACAACTGGGTCCACGGTCTCAGTAAAATTAGACTTGCTGCCACACCCTGGCCAGGATCAATATATTGATGGAAAGGTAAACTTTGCTCACAATTAAAATATTTATAAAATACATTTTTATTAATACAGTAAAATATATTTGTAAATAATTGTAATATTTTAATAACGTGCAAAATTACATTGTTCAGATTGTTTAACAAAATCTTGAAATGTGAGAGGATACGTGATGAGTGAAGAAGTGTAATGGTACAAATTTTTAAGAGGCATAAAGCTTGTCAGCCATAGCATGAAGACCCGGGAAAGAGTAGTGGAAGTTAGCCTGAGAAAATATAGAGGTGCTGGTCATAAAATTAGAATATCATGAAAAAGTTGATGTATTTCTGTAATTCAGTCCAAAAAGTGAAATTCATGTAATTCATCCATTACACACAGGCTGATATATTTCAAATGTTTATTTCTTTTAAATTTTATGACTATAACTAACAACTAATGAAAATCCCAAATTCAGTATCTCAGAAAATTAGAATAGCAGGTGTGACAGAGGAGGCTGTTCAATGGAAATGGGCAAGATGGAGATGAATGATCTGCTGTGGTGTCCCCTAACAGGAGCAGCAAAAAGAGGAAGAATATCTATGTTATGGGTGCAAGGCACACCAACAGTAATGAAAAAATAGTAATTTTGAAACTCCAGGGGAAGAGATTGGAAATCTCGGCTTCCTCCCTTTAGGCAGCCACACCCCCAAAAACTTCCAATAGATGATCTGGATGTCCCTATATTTTATTTTGTGTATGAAAACTGAGGTTTAAAAAAATCACTGGGGCAGAACAGTAAAGAATCAATCTCTACCGCCTTGGAGTGGGACAATAAAAGAAAGCTTATAGAGATTTAGTTAGTGTTAAATGTGGCATTTTATATACAAGGATAATGTGTTTGACTGTGTCCCCCCCTCTCAATCAGACAAGGTAGAAACATTTCAAAGTGTGATTCTCAGATAAAACTAGAAGCTATAAAAAGCTAGATATTGTTTGACTATAACTTAAAGGTGGGTGTTGGTGCTGAGCATGCATAAATATGAATGGTTTTACTAAAGAATAAGGACAACAATTAAGTTGTTGGCAGTTTTTATTTTTCTCTATTTTCAAGAAATAAAGGAGGAATTTGGAATCAAAAAGATTAAATTTAAAGCTATGTAACATCACATTGAATGTGAACCATACTCAGTGCCACAGACCTGCCCTAATAATGTTTTTTATCATGCAAAAAGCCTTCTAATTTGAGTTCAATGTTTGCAATGTGGGTGCCTCATACTATCTTGATGGAGAAGAGTAGCCTGCAAAATGTATTAAATATTGCTGTTTTGTTTAAAACATGTGTTCATTGTTTAAGATAACGGTCACTGTCTGAATTTTTTTTCTGTTCACATAATTGTCTTCAGACAAACAGTGAAATTGCCTTCATGTTCAGCCTCTCCTACATTCATAAAATAAGGTTCTCATTTGCGAATTATGACGAGCAATCCATTTAGTCAGAAAAGCAGTGAGGGTTAATCTTCAATGTGTAACATGGCAAATTTACAGCTAAAGAATGTATATAGGGAAGAGTCAAGACCGTTCCAACACTTTCTGCCTCTCCTTCAGTTTCTCAGACACTATCGTATATTGAAAATACAAAATTGTCAACACAGCTGTAACATATATACATCTATGATAATATATGTATAAATAATACTTGAACAGAAAATGTTCAGTTCATTTTCTTTAACCACTTATCCTAATTGGGGTCGGTTAGGGGTGCTGTTCATAGGGCAGCAGTCTTTTGCAGGTTCTGACATGACAATTCACTGTGAATAGACAATGTGAAATGTCAGTTCTTTAACATCCATTTGCAAAAACGTTTATTTAGTGTACTGATAAGGTTGTCACTCAATAATCTTGCTGTATGAAGACTAAAAGTAAAATAATTTTAAAAAGGCCCTGTAAGAAATTGGGACGATGTTTGGTTAATTATTATAATCCATTTGAACTAAAACTATTTTAACTTTCTGAACTATGTGTGTGATAAGTACCTTATATTAATCCATACCAATCCTTTTTTTATTACATGTTGCCTCTGTCCCTAAATTGACATCCATTATAAAATGTGCTATGTTTGTTTGACACAGTTGATTAAAATAATATTTTACGATATTTTACACTGTGCATATGGATTATGAATATTACTGTAGTATGATTTATGACTGGAGAAATAGCCCCACTTATTAGCTGTGATAAAAAGGCAGCATTCGCGAATTAATTCATCGGTAGTAGTTTGTGTGCAGGTATCCACTGAATACTCTTCAAAGAAACAACACAGCAGTTTGCACGAGAAAAGTGCGCAACTCCAGGTTTGGTTTAACTTAACCTGTCAGTGAGCAGGTTAGCTTCAGATGGTTAGTTGTTATAATAACTGACTACGACTCTCTTCAATCTCGGCAAACCTAAGAGTTTTTGTTAATTTAGCCAATTTAATTGCTTAACCCACTTTGATTAATCCCTTTAGTGTGACCAGGTGTGTGGCAAGGAAAACTCCCATAGTTGCTTGATGTTCTTTTCTGGTCAATGCCAGGCAGTGGGTATCATTGGGGTTGCAAGGCTATACAGCTTAAGTACTGGGAAATTTCAGGGAAACAAGTACATAGTCAAATGTAACCCCAAATTTCGAAAAAATTAGTACAGTATGGAACATTCAAATGAAAACAATCCCAAGATATGTCACATTTAGCCTGGTCCAATTCATTTAATTTATTAACCTATCCATTCCTGCATTTCAGACCTGCAACACATTCCAAAATGTCCCTAGTAAAGCACAAATCAATGGACATTTTCTTTAGGGTGGTTAGGGTAGTGGCCTAGTAACCAGAAGGTTGCTGGTTCAAGCCCCACTACCACCAAGATGCCTCTGTTGCTTTGGATAAAAGTGTCTGCTAAATGCTGAAAATGTAAATGCTTCATATAGCGTGCAATAGTATGAGGTTGTCTTTGTCACATTTTTAATTCAAAATTTCACATCTTCTGTCACAGACCAGTCAGGACTGCAGACAGGCCAGTCCAGAAGCTGTCCTTTTTTTCTGCAGCCATGCCTTAGTAATGTGTAGCATGTGGTTGCTGACAAAATGCAAGATCGGAAGAGTTGTTTTGAGGAGAGCATATATTGCTAGAATATCTCATTATACTATCCTGCATTTACGCTAACATTACAAAAGTGTAAATTACATTGCCAAAGGACATGACATAGCCCCATTCCATAAAATATCCTTTGGACTTTGACTTTGGACTTGTTGCTAATAATACCAGATATTCCTTTTTGTAATTTCCCCCCCAAATATTTAGGCTTTTTATGTTGCACAGTAAAGATGATGTAGTACTATATCCAGTAGGTCAAACTGTAGGTCCTCTGTCCAACTAAAGTTTTGTATATAGTATATTTATGTATATAGTACAAATGAAATCTTAATCAGACATTATATGCAAAATCTACAACTTGATAAAAGTTAAAAGTAAATGGAGAAAACATTACCATTTATTTTTCAGCCTAGACCATCTCTGCAGTGGGATTGTACCTTTAAGAAGTAGATATTGGCAGATGGTGTGGTGCTAAGACCTAATTACCAAATGAGTTTAGACGAGTTGTTGTTCATAAGAAGCCACAGCAAGGTTTTAAGATGGGCAATGGGAGAAGCTGGGAAAGATGAAGTAAAGGTTGTTTAGTGGGCAATATGGCATGGTTGATTGTATTATTTTCAGTTGTTTTAAGCTGAGTACTGTGCAGTTAATAAGGAACTTAAGGTCCTGGAGCAGTTGTGTATGGGTATAGTGGTGGTTTTGATGTGAAATATAGTACTGCAAAGAACTGAGAAGTTTGTGATTGTGGACCTTTTGGATACCTCCAAGTTTCAAGTACTGGCACAGATGACGTTGTGAGGGGGTGGTTGGAATGGTTGGTAAGCTCAGCAGATAGGGCATACATGCTGGTTAGGGTGGATAGCTCTTGAGTTGGGTGATGTGTGGGTGTGGCAACAGTATAGACATGCATATAGACATCTAGCATGATTAAAGGTTTGCATGTTGTATCGTTACGGAGATGGTATATAGCTTGTTTACGTGATTGAGTGGGGTGTAGAGAGTTATTTGATTGAAGGTTTTGTGCTGCCATAGCAAACAGCCTGGTCCATGATATTGCAAGGATAAGCACTGAGCTCTTAACATCTTAGAAATCTAGACATACTTTAGGAATTAGGATTTTTTAAAAATAAGTTGTTGGGTGATGAGGTGTGAAGTGTCATATCCTTGAAGTTGTAGGTAGGGTTTATGTTTGAGTGATTTGGGTATTTAGCTATATTTGGTTGTATCAAGTGAGCACTGGCAAGTTCTGTTTGGCTCCCAGTGACCAAATGAACAATTTATTTTGTGAGCATCTTGTGTGTAGACTTTTAAGAAGCCCATCCAACTGTTCCTCTCTCTCCTTTAGAATGAAGCATGGGCTGAATAAGTGAAAGTATGTGGAGTGATTAGGGGAAGCATGTGGGATAGATGGGGACAAGGTTTGATTAATAAAACTGTAGACTACATTTGTTAATGCGGATTAAAACATGGTGGGAGATTGTATGGAAGGAAGCTTAGATGCTCTGTCAATGTTGACGTGGGGACATCACATTTTGTTTTCTCAGTAAATAAAAAAAACATAGAAAATGATTTTTCTTTTGGAGAAAAGTGGGTGAGGCTAATCTTTACTATTTGAATCTAAAGCTTTTGGTAGTCTGGCCTGAGACAGTTGCAGGATGGAGGGGGATTTATGAAGTACTAGTAATATCTCCAAATTACATTTAAGACACCTAATATCTGCTAAAATTGCAATAGATAAAAGCCACATAAAATTGCGTTAGTAAAAAAATCAGCAGCAGAGGGTCATGGCCCGGGTTGAAAAATCTTTAATAATACTAGATGCACAGTAGGACATTTTTTACATCCACATTACAACCTACATACAGGTGCTGGTCATAAAATTAGAATATCATGAAAAAGTTGATTTATTTCAGTAATTCCATTCAAAAAGTGAAAC
>JAYDZG010000025.1:7790782-7810621 GCA_034509265.1 Microcambeva bendego
ACAAAATTTGATGTACATGAACAAAAAAATGTTCATGCAATATTTGATTACTAGTCCTGTACCTTAACCACTAGGCTACGGCTTGACCCACCTATTTGTCTCTCTATCTACAAATATATTGTATTCTTTAGTCATCTTGCATGCACAGTAGATCATACACCAATTTTAAATTTGTTACTTGGCAAGATGTTCTTCACAGTGAAAGCTACCCATTTCTTCTAAGCATACTCTTAGTGATAACTGCCAGTGTTCAACTTCTCAACAGCCTTGTTCTCCACCATCCACATTAACTGGCTTATTGAATTACACTTCAAATGGTAACGATTGCAGGTTAAATGCTTTAAAAAAAATTTTTTTTATCATGTTTTGATTATCTTTTGGATTATCTTTCCTCTGCTTTTTATGAACCTGTTAGCTTAACTTAGAATCTTGGATTAGCTGCTTAGATGAAGTGACCATATTTTGTTTTTTTTAAAAAGAGGACAGTTGGGGTAGGTGACTGTTCCAGAAAAGGTTTCATTACATCACACCAATGAAACATTTTGAATGACTTCTTGAGGCTAATCCATGTTTGTAATGTTTTTACACTAAATGTTTAAAAATGAAAGTCAGAAAATCTGATCACTGATCCCAAAACTATTTGTAAAAAGAAACATTCCTAATTTTTCAATTATTCTCTTATTATTTTCCAAATTGTATCATATATAAAATGTAACAATCTCGAATACCAAGGTCTGTTGTTTGGGATACTTTTTATCATGTAAAAACCAGTGAAGCACTTGATATACCAGCAACATCTGGCTAATTGTCAAAATACAAACAACCACTTTGTGCCGACACTTCCATTCAATGTCAATGTAGAAGTAACTGTGAAGCCATGATTCAAACGTTTTACAAGCTCTAATGGGATTTGGTATCCCAAATTGCAAAAACTCATTTCAGGGAGGTACCCCTGGACCTGGACCCCATTAAGCTTAAAACTTTGCCATGATGCTCCTTCTCTCTCTCACTGCCATCCAGAAGAAAAAAAACACTGCCTGACACTGATTGGCTGACTGTCATACTCTTTACAGAGAGCAGGACAACCAGGATCCTGCATGCGCTTTATGATTATGCACACAAGGGGAGCACATTGAACGAAGTAGGCTGCCACAGCAAGTATGGCCTTTCTTTTTCCACATGCGATTGGGAATAAAGACTCTGTGCATGCATGCTTGTGTGCACTCTTGGCCGCTTGTTTTAGATTCAGGGAGATTTTATCTGACTTGCAGACATCAGGGAGCAGCTATGTACATGTTGGAGACACCCAGAACTCCCGGAAAACTTGGGACATCTGTGAATGGTGAATCGAATCCTTTTTTGGCAATTTAGTATTTCTAGCCGGACGATTTCTGTAATAAAAAGGATGATCACCCTAGCTCAGTATTAGCAACCTATTTATATGTAGTTTTTTTAACTATCAATTCCTAATGACACTTGATCTGCCTAAATAGGTTTACATCATCACAATTAAAGGAATACTGGTAGCTATTTTTTTTACAATGAACTTATAATAAATAGTGGGCAGCACAGTGGCATAGTGGGTTGTGCTGTGGCCTCACAATAACAAGCCCTGGGTTTTGGCCTCAGGTAAGGTGATCCGAGTACTTCCTGTGTGGAGTCTGCATGTTCTTCCTGTGTTCACATGGGTTTCCTCTGGGGGCTCCAGTTTCCTCTCACAGTCTAAAGACATGCCACAAGGTTGGTTGGAGATGCAAAATTGCCCCGTAGATATGTAGATACCTAGACATAGCAGTGCCAGTACCAAGCCCAAATGGATTAGGGAGGGTTGTGACTGGAAGGGCATCTGGCATAAAACTGTGCCAAGTCAATGATGTGGACCAGGATCTTCTGCGGTGAACATGAATAGGAGCAGCCAAAAGACGATCAAGAAGAAGACTTAATAAATAACAAATAAAAAGAGTGAGTGTGTTTAAATAATGAGTGGATGAGAAGCGACATTCAGTCTGAGTGATAGCTGTATGATTAAGGTATAGTACTACTAATCAGAAGGTTGACAATTGAAGCCTCACCACTGCCAAGTTGCCACTGTTGGGACCCTGAGCAAGACCTTTAAAAGTCATAACTGTAAGTTGCTTTTTTGTAAAAACTTGTAAAAAAACAAGTAATTATAGAAAAAATATTGACTATAACCACTGCATTTTTATAACATTAGCTTGACAACAACAATAGACTGGATAGAAAAATGATATATTAGTTTTGGAACTTCAATGAATAAGCTTTTTCTTTCACTGCAGGGCTAGATGAAAAAAACACGACTCAACCTGCTTGATATTGGATTACCTAAAATCTAGAGCTAGCTCATTTGATGTCAATATATAATATAAATAGTGTGCAACATTTGATGGGATTTTTAGCAGTAGCTGGATTTGAGAATATGAGCTGAAATAACTTCTGTGCTTTTTTAGAAGTACCATTTTTCCTGTATGTGCATAAATAATAGCAAAGATCTATTATAAGACCCCTGACAAATTCTGAATGCCCACAAACAGGCTCTGTGGCAAAACAATACAGCACCTGTTGTATGGGGAATACACATTGCTTTGTATTTTTGCTTAAACAGAAGTATGTGTTACACATGGATAAATTCAAATAAAGTATTAAATCGATTACACAGGCAGGGCCTCTTTGCAGACCTTGTTTAGTGGATATTTCAATGGCCTAATATATCCATAATGTATGTAGTCACTCATTCCGCAGGACACCATCAAATCATGTCATCTATTCAAGTCCATTTGTGAAGTTTTTGCTGTGTTTGAGCCTTCCTGGTGAAATATGAATTTGTCAGCTAAATATTTAAAGCACACCACTTCTTTAGAGCAGTGTAATGTCTCAATCATGCTTTATCATTTGGCAAACTGCTGGGAAAATCAACCAGCACTGGGACACTCACATGTAACTACCATTTGCATATTGATAATGTTTCTTCATTTTGAATGAAATGCAGAAGTTTATCGATTCATGCATTTAGAAATTAGAAAATAAACTAGGACTGTCTTGCATAAACAGCTGCATGAAATAACAGTTTCAACGATTTTTAGAAGCTGATTTGCAACTTGCACAAAAAGAGACATTTTGATTATAAATAGGGCATGAGCATTGTGTAACACAACATTTTTTCATTAATAATGTAATAATTTATTAATAATCTCAGATCATCAGGTACAAGCTTGTTTCATGTTTCTGTGGCTGTTCACATTTCTTGACTCCTGACCTACCCAAGTGATTTTAGAAACACAATTACTCCAGGATAAATAGTGTAGTTGGAGTTATGCACTGAAAGAATGCTGCTTGGAATCCCTGTGTTGACCCATCTTCATGATTTTTCATCATCCAAAAATGAATCTAGCTGCAGATTGAAAGTTAGTGGAAAGTGTTACCGCCATGGACAGATTACTTTATATAAATGGTAAATGGTTTAATTGTTATGTAAGCTTGTAAGCTTATCTGACTTAATTCATTTGAGCTGAGTTGTTGGTATCCAGAGGCCTTACCATTTAACAGTAATAGCACTTTTAAATCAAGACTATAACAGGACAGGCAGGTTTATTGTAGAGCTTTGTATGTTGTCTTGTATCTAATGTATCCACGTGTTAGCAATGAATAATATAGCTTTATTTACTCAAAAGTAGGATTACCAAACTACTGTTTCTGTGTTGAAATCATTTTAATGACAAACATCACAACAGTGTTATTGCAACAAGCAAAGAAATTAGAATTTCTGAAGTAATGCAAGATTAAGTGATTCTCACGCAAGTACTAAATACCAGCTTTCCTGTGTGACAGTTACTAAGACTGGTTTAAGTTACAGCACTAGTTTACAGGCCCCACTGTAATGTCATGTGTAGTGAGATGAAAAACTCAATTATAATGAGAAATACCAAATGAGACTCTATTTCTACTGAGAATTCAAACTGATTTACACAAAAGCAATCAGGCCCATAATTCTCTCAAATACACATTTCAATCGATTTTCACTCCCACCCTCACACATGTATCATCTCCAAAGCCACAGTGATCATACCACCACTATGCGTCTTAGAATCACAGCCCAGACACAAATGAAAGTCAGACTAAGCCACCTCACCATCCTGAACACTCACAATTGGATTGTGTATGCTGATACATGTTTACACTGCCATCTATAAAAATATAGGAACTGTTAATCATATCTTCCTGAAAAAGAAACAAGGCAAGGCAGACATTTGCCTGTGAATAATGTCGATATGTACTTCCACGATATGTACTTCCATAGACAAAAATATAAACAAGTTTTCAGGGTATGCAAATGTAACTGTGGGGCCACTGATATAGCCCACTGGGGCCCTATTTGCCAGCAAGAGGTCTAGACCGACATGACTGACTTTGTATTTGTTTGGGAGGGGGGTGTTGGCCAAATCCTTGCAATGGACAATAGACTGGTGCATAGTCTAAGGTATTGTACATGGTGCTTCCACTAGATCTACTGTTACCCTGACCAGGACAAAGCAGTTGATGAAAATGAAAGCTAAATTAAAAAGGGATATTACTGTGTAATATCCTTAAGAAGCATACTGAGGAGTTGGTTCTTTTGCCCTGTTTTGTTTGAATGCCTGTGACACTCTAGATTTTGCGCTAGGTTCAGCTTCTGAACGGCATCCTTTGTGTCATTGTTTATACAGTAAGAATTTTCATATTTCATTTAGTTTTTCTAGCTTAATTGAGTATTTCTAATAAATAAATCATAGAAACATTTACATGCATTATATTTTATTGTCATGTTCAGATTAATTTATGGTGATTTGTAGGACAAAAGACAAAAGTCATTTCCAACCTGGCAATGAGGTTTTTCTTGTGGCTTTAGATTGTAAGCCTACTAGTTGAAAATATTTAATTACTGTTGCTTGTAAATGTATCTAGGTAAAGCGGTGGGTTACTACTCAAATAGTTATGGGTTTTAATCACGGCTTTAAACCCTCTCAACTCCAGGGTAAGGCGTATAAATATGTACAATGGCAGCCACTTCCATAGAACCTGGGAATTTCAGTCGACTGTATAGGTGTAGATGTATATATGACAGATAAAGGCATTCCATTTGCCCTAAAATATGCTTGATGTGTGTGTGTGTGTGTGTGTGTGCGTGCATGTGTATGTATGTGTGTTTGTGTGTGTGTGTTTGTGTGTGTATGTGTGTGTACTGGAACTAGACAACATTAAAATGGGGCTTTTCTAAAAAGCTCAGAACAAAAGAAGTCTTTGTGACTGTAATAGTCACAATACATTATTCCCCTTCCATTCTATTCAGTCTTTTACATTGCTTTTCTTTTTGATAAAGCACAAAGGGAATGTTTCATCATCATCATCATCATCCTCATCACCATCATCATCAAAAACAGAAACCAATAAAAAGAGCAGCCCTGGAGTCTGGGCTCCAAACACAGAAGTTGTATCTGCTGTTTCCTGCACATGTCTAAAACACTTGAAAAGTACACATCAGCTCAGTAATTTCCATTGTGAGACAACATGTGTCTGCTTTGTTTTACATTTTAAGACCTTTATGAAATTTCTGAATGCATGGTAAACAAACAAACTTCAACCCATTGTGACTGAAGATGTACTTCTTTTGTCCAAATTAATAAATATTTTGTCACACATTTGGTTTCATACATTTGGCTACAAATTAATGAGTCAATATATGAAATTAAAGATGCCACTGGCCATTACAGAGACAAATGGATCAGCTTTATTAAATACCCTCTGTCTAATTTGTTTTGAAATAACTGATTGTTATACCAAATTTCCTCTATTTTGTTACATTTTGTTAAGAAAATCAGGGTACAGAAGTTGGAGTGTAAAATTACTGAATTCCAACACAGAAAACAACAGATGCTTTAAATTGAATTAAATGATTTTTTTCCAAATAACTAAAAGCCATTAGATGTAGTTAGTTTATTATGTTTTTATCTTGATTAGAACCACAGTAGCCTCAAACCTCCTCATCTATTCACACTCACACAAAGACAGATTTATGTGTAAGGCTAAAAAAAAATCCAAAAAATTTAAAATGTAGACCATGGTAGGTACAGTGCCTTGCAAAAGTATTCCCCCCTTGGCTTGTTACATATTTTGTTTAACAACCTGTGTTTAAATTTTTTTTAATCTGAATTTTATTGGTGTGACCAATTTTATTGGTGTGAATTTTGGTGTGACCAATTACATTCAGAAGTCACATGTTTAGTGAAATGAAGTCCACTTGTCAGCAAAGTCACATGATCTGTCAGTATATACACACCTTTTCTGAAAGGCCCCAGAGGCTTTAACACCATTAAGCAAGTAAAACAAGTAAAACTGTAAAACATGGTGGTGGCAGCTGTGGGGATGTTTTTCAGCAGGGACTGGGAAACTGGTCTAGTCGAGGGGAATATGGATGGTGCTAAATACAGGCATATTTTTGAGAAAAGAAGAGCTGGAGCAGTTTTGCCTTGAGGCATGAGCAAAAATTCCAGTAGCAATATGTGGCAAGCTCATAGGGTCTTATCCAAAGCAAATTGCAGCTTTAATTGCTGCAAAAGGTTTCTCTACAAAACACTGACTTTAGGGGGTGAATAGTTATGCAAACCCTCAATCCATTTAAATTCCAGGTTGTGAGGTAACAACACATGTAAAATGTCAAGGGGGTGAGTACTTTTTCAAGGGACTGTATTATAGCTTGTACGAGATTGCAAACAACACAGGTATTAATGAAAGAATGTGCAAAAAGATATACTCTACAGTAAACCGGTTTCAAAAGAAACTAACAGACCACTGTTACTCACAAATCCAAACACAATCTACAGGTGCTGGTCATAAAATTAGAATATCATGAAAAAACCAAAGCTACCAGTACCTGGTTTAAGGACCATTGTGTCCCTGTTCTTAATTGGCCAGCAAACTCGCCTGACCTTAACCCAATAGAAAATCTGTGTGGTATTGTGAAGAGGAAGAGCCAGACCCAACAATTCAGAAGAGCTAAAGGCCACTATCAGAGCAACCTGAGCTCTCATAACACCTGAGCAGTGCCACAGGCTGATCGACTCCATGCCACGCCATATTGCTGTGCCCCAACTAAATATTGAGTGCTCATACTTTTCATACTCATACTTTTCAGTTGGTTAACACTTTTAAAAATCCTTTGTATTGGCCTTAAGTAATATTCAAATTTTGGGGTCAGTTATAATCATCAAAATTTAAAGAAATAAACAGTTGAAATATATCAGTCTGAGTGTAATGAATGAACTACTTATTTACCAAAGGGTAAATTGAGGGTTTTTGAAGCTGTAAATTCCATCTCTGCTCCAAGATCAGCCACTGATTGGTTGATTGCTCCATCGATTCTACTGGACAGAGTGACAGTGGGCAAGGACACAAAACACTGCAGTAGTGACTGTGGCTGCCTGTTTGGGGTTTAATTGATTAAAAATAGCATTGATAGGCATTTATTTCGGACTGTGTCCATTATTTGTGCTTTTTCACCTTCCCGTAAGATGTTTTTAATACAATTCAATTATTTTGGTAATATATTCGTAATGATACCGACCATGCCGTCGAACCGCAGTTTGGCTTCCAGTGTGGTTGGCGTTACAGAACACCTCCCCTAAGGGGTTTAAGTGGCGAGCTGCCCTAATTGGGCTCAGTTCGGCGCCGCCACTTTACATGCACATACGATCAGGCACACTTCACCGGCGTGTAGGTGTCCTGGTCGTCGGTGGGATAGGGACAGACTGGTACTCCCCGGGCCCAACATAGTTCGAGGAAGCAGGGCTGAAAGGCCCGAGGTCCGGGGCACCACTGGCTGGTAGGGACAGAGCCGGTTCGGCAGCCACCGTCATAGGACTGCAAGAAAGGCTGCAGTCAATATTATTGAGTTGTTTTTATGCTGATGCTGACTAAATACTTTTTTGCCCCACTGTATAGATACCTAGGCACTCGGATGCATAAAGCAGTGCATTGTAGTGCCAGAGTACTCACAAGTTTATTAAAACATAATTTAAAATGAAAACAGTGTTTTTTAACGATTTAAAATAAATAAAAAGGTAAACTTAAAAAGTCACCCATCGTGGCAGCTGAACCGCTGCAGGAAGTGTGTACCAGGGCTCTGATTTTGCCGGCCATGCCAACAACCAAAATAAAAAATGCAAAATAAAAATACAAACAGAAATAAAACAACACAAAAAATGAACTGAAATAAACTAAAAGAGAGTGAGATGTCCTGATTGCTGTGGTGACGGCTCTGACCCAGCTCCAGCACGGCAGGGAACATAGACCCATGAATCGCATGTAGAGGGAGCCAGAGACCGTCATGGGCAGACTGGCTGGACTTTCTCCGAATCCGAGCATCCACTGGATTTGGGTACGGTGCACGGCGCAGCCTTTCTTGCGGTCCTCGGACTGCAGCTGCCGAACCGGCTCTGTCCCTACCATCCAATGGTGCCGCAGACCTCTCCGGGACCCCGTTGGTCCCTAACCCAAAAACAATCAGGACACCTACAGACGTGTGAAGTGCGCCAAACTGAGTGCTGCACCCAGCTTTATTGGGGAATGCCAGGTGCAAGCACTCAGCCCAATTAGGGCAGCTCACCACTTAAACCCCTTAGGGGAGGTGATCTGTAACGCCAACCACACTGGAAGCCGAACTGCGGTTCGACGGCATGGTCGGTATCGTTACAGTTTTTGGCTTAAAATCTCATGATACATGGCCCCGTTCATTCTTCCCTCAACACCTTGTCTCCTTTGCAGAAAAACAGCCCTAAAGCATGATGTTTCCACCTCCATGCTTCACAATAGGTATGGGGTTCTTGGGATGCAACTCAGCATTCTTCTTCCTCCAAACACGATGAGTTGAGTTTTTACCAAAAAGCTCTATTTTGGTTTCATCTGACCACATGATATTCTCCCAAGAATATCTTGAGTTGCTTGATATTTTTTGCTGTCTATTTCCCTAAAGCAAATAGACCAGACAAACTCAAAAAGACAGCCAAGTGCTATGGCACATAACGCAAATGAATGTCTGTTTTATTTTGCACAAGAGAGGTTTAAAATTGATTTAAAAGGAACGGCAACAAATGAACAGAGCCAAAATAAAGTACAGGCACACATGAACATTAGGTTTAACTTGCCCGTCAGTCTAACTTTGTGTAAAATCAGTCAGATTTGTGGCAAGGGCGGAGGCGGGAGTTGAGGCTTAGAAACTGTACCGTTTCATTTACTCTGGAGCTCACTTTAAAGTACACTTGTGTGCCTCCTCTACTTAATCTCTCTGTGTTGGAAAGGCAGTCAGCTTGTAAAAGCACCATGTTCATGCTGATGCTTTGGTTAATAAAGCAGTTTTGTTAAAGGTAAAACCGAGTCTTCTCTGCAATAACAACCCTCAATATGTTGGTTTTCTTTTAAGCTAAAAACACTTTAGCAATATCCATTATAATATTACACCATTTACCACAGACTGGCTGGTCACACTGTACCCATGTTACCCAGATAGATACCTACTGTCATTCATGAAAGCGCATTTTCTAGTATAATAAGTAGGATAAATTTAGCTGACTTTCCATGAATATTTATGTTTCAAAATTAGTAAATTATATTATTATTAATAATTTTGCAATAACATGCATGAAATATTATATACTGCCACGATAGAACCATTATAAAAGCGGATTATATTAGTGAGTTACGAGAAATTGCGGGGGTTTCCCTGAACTATTACTAGTTAGGTTCCAAGGGGAAAATCTGCGAAAGACTGAGTCTGCCAATCCAGAATTGCGAATTTGCAGAGGTTCACTGTATTTTAAGATATGAATAAAAAGATGACCATCAGAGTGATCCTCAAATATACAGAGCATAAACTGAATAAATCACAAGGTAATATCTAGTTACTTACATTGTTATGTAAAACAACATAATCTACAAAAATGTAGTCTAAAAAAACATTGTTGAAAACTACTAATGAATGTGCAATGTGGAATCCAGAAGTGTTTCTACATTAGGGGCTAGTGGGATTTACTCCATCAGATTTGTTACCATAGCAATGACTGTTGATTTATAATGTGTTGCTCTATAGCAGATATATCAAACTCAAAAACTGCTTTCAGTGCCAGAGACCTTTGTCTAAGCAAACAGATTAAACTAAGACTCTACCAAACTTGCCCTGAAGATTCAACCTGCATAGGGGACAGGGTTAAGGTAATCCAATAATTGAATTAATGAACTTTATTGTCACTGAACATTGTACTTGTACATTTTCACAACTCTCCCTCTTAGTGCAAAAAAATGATAAAATTTAATTAAGTTAAGATAAATTAAGCTAAAAATTATGTACAATTATTTGTTTCATTTAAACTAAAACCTAACAAAATCCACTACACATTGTCCATTAAAGTGATTTTTAATGATATTTATAAAAATGTAAATGAAAACATTAAATTAAATTAAACATATTCGACACTGGCCAATTTGAAATGCAATGAATTACACATGAAATGAAATAGCACTGTATGAAATGACACAATACCCCATTTCACATGTTTGTGTTTAACATCCTGTTGTAAAATGTATTTTAGTCTATCTGTCCTTGTTTTCAATTTTCTAAAAACAAGAACAAATAGACTCATCCTGAAGTCTACAGTAAGTTCTTTAGTCTTTGGGGGTGTTGGTGACCAAGTTGTTATCTGTCCCACCAGCCTTTGGTCCTCCTCCTTGTATGCTGTTTCATCACCATAAGAGATAATCACAGTGGTGTCATCCGCAAACTTAATTGTAAAGTTGTCTGTATGGCTGCTGACACAGTATTACATGTACAGGTTATGGAGCAGTGGATTCAGCATGCAGCTCTGTGGAGATCCTGTGTTGAGAGATTTGAGCCAATCAACTCTCTGAACCCAGTCTGAGAAGAAGTCTCCAATTCAGCAGCAGTTGTTCTATGAAAATCCAATGTCCAGTAACTTAACTGTCAATCTTTCTGGTAGAATAGTATTGAAGTAAGTGAGAGTAAAAAGTGCTTAAGACAGTAGCAACATGTAATTTGGTAATTATGATAACATTACAGATGTCAAGTTCACTTAGGTAGGATTAGTCGTAAAAGGAAACAGTTTGTGGAAACATTTACAATTCAATAAAAAATGATGAGAGAAGTTAAGGGCCTGCATAGAACCTTTAGAATTAAATAAAATGCCACGTGAAAGGGCTCATTATTAAACACTACTATCACTACTATATTCAAGTGAATACAAACAATGTAGACTGTCTGGTTTCAAAATGATATAGAAATCCAGAGGCAGAAAAACAAAGTCAACATAATAATGCTGATGATTTTTGACTGAGCCCACAAGCATGTGGCGTTTAGCTTTGTAGTAAACATACCTATCTTACACAGTATGTTTTCATTCCTACCACCTGGTGTGTTACAATAGCAACAATGTTTCCTCCTTTGTTTCTCCAAAGTTTCTTCCTGTATTTTAAGGGAGATTTACTTGCCACACTCACCCTTGGCTTGCTCAAAGGGGTTTTTTTGGTCTGGTGGTCCTAAATGCTGTAAACCTGATTTGTGACAATGTCTATCATGAAAAGTGCTATACAAATAAATTGACTTGACTTACGCAGATGGGTGAATACATTAATGCCAATGGGAGTGGTAGTCGCAAAATGAGGCGTATTTAGGTAAAATATTCCTATCTTGGCAATGGAAAACATGGCCGAAAAAACCTATACAACAGTTCAAGTTTGAAGTTCAAGTAGCTTCAGCGCTGACACAGTAAATTCGCTAATGTCAGACCGCACCGGGGTATGGCAAGTGACTAACTGATTGGTTAATTGCACATTATGTCCAAAACACACCCACAAACAATTAAGAGACTCAGTACAAACCATTTGCACAATGTGTGCCATGCAAAGCATACTTTAAAAGACACACTGTCACACTCCAAAGTCAAACTTTGAAACACGTGGTTAATGGATTGTCAAAGATCGCTAAAATAGGGCCCGATATAGCACTGAGCTTGAAATGAGCACTGTAGATGCTCATTTCAAAATAATCACAACAATTCTGTCTACCAACACTAAAATCATAGAACTGTGGTCTGAAGCTGTAAAATACTCCTGGGTGTCCTATTACACAACATTACCAGCCCAGGGAGTTAATCACTTAATGCAATGACCTGACTGACTACAAATATTGACTACAATGTGATTCAAAAGTGTACACTTTCAGCATTGGGTAAAAAGGCCAAGACTATCTGCCCACCTGTCAACCTCTACACCCCAAATAACTTACATACCCTAGAGCTTAAAATGTTTTGTCTTTTAATAGATCGACAAATTTACCTTCATTTGTTCTACAAATCTCTTCACATATCTGTATGATTTTTCTCCCACAGTCCAAAAACATGAAGTCAGGTTAACTTCGTAAAAATAACGAAAGGGTAAACGTAGTGAGGGGTAGTGAGGTTAAAAATACCAAATGAATGAGAGGATGTTACAAGTGGTAACATCAAGTTTGGTAATGGACAAAGAATCTCTCACTGTGTTTTTCACAGTTTGTCCAAGGCTCCTAATTTTTATGTGTGAAAAAATTTGATGCTAGTTTATTTACAAAACTTGGAGGAAGACCAATTTCCCATTTGGTATGTTTCTATGAACAAAATCAAGGTCCAAACAGAAAAGGTATACACAGTTCTTGGACCTTAACCCCTTCCAACAGTTTACTGCTCAACAACAATGTGTAACCTCCTCCTGCTCCCTGATCCCAGCTGGGATATACAAAGAAATAATTTTGTTGTACCGTACTCATGTACATTGTCACTGTCTGATAAAAAAACCATATCTACAACAACCAAACTTTACAGGGGAGACAAAAAAATAGGCTAACTGATGCTAAGTGAAAACAAATCACAAAAAAAATCAATTTAGATCCAGTATGTCACATTTACCACAACACAAAGGTCACTTAAAGAGAAACTATTTTTGATAGCTTTAAAGTTTATGTGAACTAGTTTTTGGTGGCAAATGGCATATAGCAGTTAGCTTACTAAAACATATGCAGGCAAACTTAAAGTAAACATATAATAACAAGCGCTCATATTGACACAAACTCGCACATGATTGTGATCAAGTCAAGTCAAGTCCATTTTATTTAAATAATTATTTTTACAATAGATATTATCACAAAGCTTCTTGGGCGTCACGGTGGCTTAATGGGTAGCACTGCTTCTTCACAGCAAAAAGGTCTTGAGTTCGATCCCCAGGTGGGGCGATCTAGGTGGTCTTTCTATGTGGAGTTTGCATGTTCTTCGTTTGTGTGTGTGGGTTTCCTACAGGTACTCCGGTTTCCTCCCACAGTCCAAAGACATGCTACCAGGTCGATTGGAGACACTGAATTGTCCTGTAGGTACCTGCGATGGAGCTGGGACAGGCTCCAGCAAGCAAAAGTTTACCTTGAAGCATGGCTCTACTATGCAGCACACAGTAAAGTTTGTCCTCTTTCAGCTCAACTTCTCTGGGTGAACGGTAGGAAGCACCCTAGAAAGGATGCCGGTCCATCAGTGGGCAATTACATTCACACACACACATTCATACATAGGGTGACCTTGTATCTTCAATTACAAAGACCCACCCAGACATGTAGAGAACATGCAACTTGCACACAGAAAAGACCTGAACAGCTCAATCAGGAAATCAATGCAAGACCTTCTTGCAATAGCTTCTGTAAGATAATTATGTTCCAAAACTTTTCTACTCTACACAGTAGACATTCTATATATATTTATTTATATTGGATTTTTTTTATCAAAGCTGACTAAATCAAGAATTGACATTTGAGATTTACCCAAAACTTAAGTAAAGTAAAAGTATTTATTCCATGACCTCAGTAAAAGAACACACCGGGAATAAAACATTACATTAAAATTTGATTTGGCACAATCTGTTAATTTTCTTTTAAATTAACATTGGCTAGACAACTACGTTACTTAAACCCTAATAGTATGTAGGAACATGAGCTGATCTGGCTTGCATTAGGAATCAAATGAAGGAGTGTAATGCTGAAAGAGCTTTTATGTGTTGATTTAGAGAGGTGTTAAAAGAAAAAAAAAGCTCTTTCCAACACATTATAGGCTGAAGCAAACATGGCCTTTTGGTCTCAGGTCAGTTTCAAATAGCACAAGGCTTGCCATCACCTCAGGCATAGGGCACACCCTATCTAACACCAGCCTTTAAAGCTTTGGAAAGCATTCTTGCTTCATGATCGCTTGAATAAGGATTTTGTGCAGTTTTAAGTATCAACATAAAACCAAAGCCTCCTGAATATCCTATAAAGCTTCCTATCAAAACATGGTATTGTTTGGTGTCCTTCATTTCTGTTGTGTTTTTTCATGCATGTGTTGGGTGTGTTTTGTTGTTCTGTCCTGTTTCTCAGTTGCATAAGGCACTGATTATACACTAGAAAACTAAACAAACACCTTAGGTAACCTTTTTTCCTAATACATTTGAGGTGGGTCAAGACTACATCTAAAACATATTTACTAGAGCAGTAACTTTGTTAAAATCCATTACATTAAAAAATATAAACAATTGCACTACTCACCAAAAGTTAGGGATATTTGGCTTTTGGGTAAAATTTATGAAAAAATGTAAACATTTCATGCTACTGTGATATTATATCATGAAAGTAGGGCATTTAAGTAGAAGCATGGAATTGAAATTTCCTCATTTCAAACAATTTATTGAAACAAAATCAAACAACAGTGGAGGGTATACCCCAACAAAAAAATATCAATGTCTCAATAACTTGCCCTTGAGCATAAATTACAGCTTGATAATGACAATCAGTTTACAAGTCAACTTATTGTCTGCTGAGGCATGGCATCCCAATCTTCTTGGAAGGGTGGCCCTCAGGTCATTGAGGTTCTGGGGTACACAGTTACAAGCCTATGATCCATGCAGCCATTCCCTAATTCCATGAAGATGAAATTGGGTCGTGTTGTTCATGCAGAGCTACAATGACAAGATTAATGATGTTCTTTAAGTATGGGCTTGTCACTGTACCATTCACAAAGCGTAGGGCAATTCTGTATTGACTCGACACACCTGTAACACCCCAACCACCAAAGGCTTGTGTCGTGACAACAGTGACTGATGGATTTCGCACTCCTTGACGTCTCCAACATCGTTGGCGACCAGCGTGAATTGACTTTCATCCGTGAACAGCATTTAGGTCCACTAGCCCCTCGTCCAGCATTGCTCCCTGACCCATACAAGAAACTGACGTCTGTGCATGGTGGTGTGGTCAGGTACCCTTGAATGTCCTCTAGTACACTGATGTAAATGGTTTCAATTTGTCTGAACTTGGCACTTGGGTGCCTCTCATCTCCCTTAAATGAGTTGAGCAGCATTTATTATGCAGTTCTGCAGGGCACTGTTTGCAATGAAGCGGTCATCAATGTGGGATGTGGCCAAAGGACGTCCACTTTTATGCCTTTATGTGACTCTTTCAGTCTCTCTGAATCTATGTTGCAACCTGCTGATAACACTCTAAGCCCAGTGGCCACTTCATCTGAGAACATGCATGTTAAAGCCTCACAATGATGAGGTACTTTTGATGGTCTCATTGTGTCCAAATGTGAACAGAATTATGAGGAGGAATGTTTAAATACAAAATATAATTGAACTAGACGTCAAAAAAAAATGCCAGTCTGGCTCTATGTGCCAATCCTGAAAAATAGAACAGATAACTGTTCGACCCAGCTGGCTTGGCTATGAATTAACACAACCCCTACACACTGGCAACTCCTGGGCAGTGGTTTTTACAGGTTGTTGCTCTCAAGAAAAAGGAATGTTGTGCCACTACTGCAACAACCATGTCAAGATGTTGGAGAAAACAGGTAAAAGGTATCTACATCAACAGTAAGCATACCATGTACTGACAAGGAAGAAGGAAGAAGCCACTGTTCCAGAACCAGCATGAAAAGCCAAGTTCCAGTCTGTAAATGCAAATGGGGACAGCTACCGTTTTGTTGTGGATGTCTCCACTACAATACACTGGTTTATGCATCCTAGTGGCTACAGTGGCACCAAACCAACCTGCAACACTGAGATTTAAAATGCTTGATTCTAGTGTGCTGTAGAAAATCTCACTGCTCCACCCAGGCACTACAACAAAGATTTTACATTCTGGAGAAATGTCCTCTTGTCTGCTAAAACTAAATGTAATTGTTTGGCCAAACTGAACATTGTTATGTACAGACGAAAAAATACACAAGCCCAAGCATCAAACAAAAAAATTTGAACTAAGGAAAACAATTTAAAAGGTATTCAGGTACTGAATAATATACATATGAAAAAACTTTATAAGTCGAACTTTGGGCTATCAGACAGCAGCCAATGTTGGGACCTTGAGCAAGGCCCTTTAACCTCTTTGTTCTAGGGGCATCATACATGGGCTTACCCTGAGCTCAGATCCCTGCTTGCAGACAAGGTTGGACATGAAGAAAAATGAATTTTACCATACATACCATACACCTGCATAAGTATATATGACAAATAATGGCATTCATTCATTCATTTGTGTCTAAGAGAGCTTTTGTATGGGCTAGGCCATGTACTTGCAATAAAACGGGAAACATATTTTAATGTAATAATGTGAAAGCAGTGGCATATCATGAACAATTTAGGGGAAAATGGATCACAAAAGAAGTTGACTATGCAGAAAAGTGATGTCATTTGTTTTGAACTTATTAACAAGGCCTTCATTTTGAAGAATTGTATTATAAGATATGATAAGATTTTTATTGGACACAAAATATTTTATTCAAGTTTGTCATGAAGTCTGTTACAGTTACTAGCTTTACGGGTTCCTCAAGAGGTGCCCCAAGTCCTTGTTACACTGAGAGAGTACATACATATGAGTCAGCCTGATGTTTCTGGTCAGCAGCTGCACTATGGGACATTTACAGTGTGTATCACAAATGTGAAAAAGTATATGCATTTCAGTCATGAAAAATACTAAACAGACACGTAATCAGACACTTAATTTTAAGGACAAAACAATAACTGCAATTAATTATTACTTAGACTGCTAAAGTATGGTTCATTTTTGTCAATATAATCTGGATATCAAGTTAAGCTGAAAAAGCAACATGACAGCATAAAAAAGCTTAAAGATCAGTGTTGTGGTTATAAGCTGGCCAATATCATGAAACCTCACACCTGGATAGTATATAGCTAAAGGCAGAAAGGTTTATGAATGGCATGGTAAAGCTGTGTTTTATGTAAATAGCTTGGAGGATCAAATGGCAACATTCAATAAAACACACCCTGGCAGAGGATCCGTACGAACAACCATGCTCACATGTAGATCAAATGTCTTTGGGTTAGTTATTTAAATGAGTGAGTAGGTAAATTTGATCTGTGACAGAGACTTACCTGGTCTGGGCTCCTCTTTCTCAGACCTCATGATCCCAACAGCTCTGGATCCAATGAGTTCCAGGGCTGCTTAGTGTTCTCATAGCAAGCCAACTCTGGTTGACCTCCAAGCTTCACACACTGACACACGCACGACTCCCACAAGGCCATGCGCACAGACTCCTCCCTGCCAGGTTACTAAGGAGGAGCTCCTTTTGTGTACAGTCATGGTTGCTCCCTCTCCTGCTCAGAGTTGTTGTACCTGCTATGAAAGCTTCTTTATAATGATTGAACCCCCCCACCTTCCCCAACCTGTTTGCACTCCTCCTCAACGAACAGCCATGGAGTAGAGAGCAAGGGGGAGGGGGTCAACACTATTCCTCCTGGCTTTGTTGCGTCAATCACACACCCATATATTCACAGGGGTGGGGGAGGGAAAACACTCTCAGGTAAGAAAGCAGGTGCATCCAGAGAGGGTGGATCGGAAAACCGAGAGCCTCTAAGTTGAATGAACTTCCAGAAAATGTCAAAAATGGGCGAGTGAAATACTATTATAACTGCATACATGGGGAGAATATGAAAACAACAGCAGAACAAATTGGGTGGGTTTCTCAAAAATAGGTGGGGAAGTATTCCCTCTTTTAATTAAAACAGTGATTTACATTTACAGTTTTACTAGACCAGGAATAGATATATTTAAAATTCACAAACCTGGCACAAATCACAAAAGATTGTTTAAAACACATTTAACTCACTCACACAATACAGTTATTAGCTTTTATACCCACATGTGATTGCACCAATTTTAACCTAAAAAACCCAGTCTTTAATGATGATTTTTCTGAAATGTTTTTACACCTCAGTTTATAAATGAGCATATACTGGATTTATACCAATCCAAAAAAGTGTACAACATGCAAGGTTATTCTGGAAAGAATAAAGACTCTTATTGCTATTATTATTATTATTATTATTATTATTATTATTATTATTATTTAACATACTTATATATTCTGGGTAGTCGCCTCACAGCAAGAAAATCATGGGTTTGATCCCTGGGTGGGGCGATCTAGGTCCTTTTTGAGTTTACATGTTTTCCCCATATCCGCATGGGTTTCCTCTGGGTACTCCAGTTTCCTCCCACAGTCCAAAGACATGCTACCAGGTTAATTGAAGACACTGAATTGACATGTAGGTTCCTGCGATGGACTGGCACCCCATCCAGGGTGTTCCCATGTGCCTATAGTACTATGTATATAGAACTTATTCATATATTTCAATAGTTACAGTACTAATTATCACAATTATCATAGACATAAGTTTACTGATATTATTTTACAAATGTACTTCTCCTAAACCTATCTATCTAAATCTATCTTTCTGTCCATTTATATAACAACTAAAATACAGGCGCATCTCAACAAATTATAATATAATCTAAAAGTTAAATTATTTTAGTAATTAAATTACAAAAGGGAAACTTATACATTATATAGATTCATTACAAACAGAGTGATTTATTTCAAGTGTATATTTTAACCAAATGTAACTTGGTGGACCAATACCATCAGCTTGGACTGTGTGCATCTCCACTCTTCCTCCCTTGGGACCTTGATTTCCAAATAAAATTTAAAAACTGAGTAACAGGTAAGACGCTTCTAGTGACAGTTGTAACCCATGTCCTGGATACATCTGTGTGTGGTGGCTCTTGAAGCAATGACTCCAGCAGCAGTCCAATCCTTGTGAATCTTCCCCAAATTCTTGAATGGCCATTTCTTGACAATCTTTTAAAGGCTTTGGTAATCCCTGTTGCTTGTGCACCATTTTCTCCAACACATTTTCCTCTCCACTCAACTTTCCATTTATATGCTTGAATAAAGAACTCTATGAACAGCCAGATTTTTAGCAATGACTTTTGTCTGCCTTCTGGACAGCTGAAAAGTCAGCAGCCATCACCATTATTGCGTAGCCCACTGAACCAGACTAAAGGACCATTTTAAAGGCTTAAGAAGTTATTTGTGGTAATTAGAGCGTGACAACATGATTCTACAATATTAAACTTTTTCCCTTAGGGGTTTTCTTTAGCTGTAAGCTATAATTGTCAACATTTAAAGAAATAAACACTTGAAGTAGTTCTGTTTGTAATGAATCTATATAATATGTGAGTTTTAAATTAAATGTTAAATTACTAAAATAAATTAACTTTTTCGTGATATTCCAATTTCTTACAACATTACAAAATAATACAATCAATACAGCAGAGTTGGTTAAAGAACAAGGCCTCAAGAGAGCTCTTGAGCAAGACATACAACACCTAACTGCTCCCAGGGTGCCATAGCTAGGGCTGGCCATCGCTCCGGGCACATGTGGTCA
>JAYDZG010000025.1:7863380-7879714 GCA_034509265.1 Microcambeva bendego
GGGACAACCGGAGGTATTTATACCCTCAGGGGTCACGGCACAGCTGAAGCACATCTCAATACTCAGGGGAGGGGCTTCGTGGTTGCCGTGCAACGGTGGCTTGGTTGGGCTGGGAGTTCTGGGTAGTGTAGTTTCCTTGAACGGCGGTGGATGGGAAACCCGGAAGTGTGACAACTACAAATATCCATGAATAAGAAATTCCTATCCTTCCCCATTAATGCAAACTGTCTATAAATTTTGTAATCTGAGAATTAATATCCTGAAAAAAATAACACGAAGACTAAGTTTTGCCATTCTCATTGAGGTAAAGAGCATTTTATTTACCACATCTGCTGTAAATATGCTGGTGAACAGCTATTAACTCCTTTCCATGGCACAGGTCTGATTGTGCAAATGCATTTTGAATATTTTGGCTCTTGACATTAGTGGGAATAAACATTAGTTGGATATTTTACTATTTAATGGTGTGTCGAGACCTTTTAGAAGTCTTTAGAACAACTAAAACTTAACTACATTTTCATATGCAACATGACTATACCTTTCAGCTACTTTTTGGCACCACATTTTGAACAGAAACCCTTAACATTATACCATAACATTAAAATGGGGGTGGTAGCCACCTCTTTTAATGGAATATTCCACTTGCACTACTTTGTAACGTCCCATTATATGAAGATTCATTCATGTTTGGATTTAATAGGAGAATCCACTAGGAAAAATGGTTGTGGCTGACAACTTTGTTTCAAACTTCTTGGGACAATTTCTATGCAAGTCCAGGCAGAGCAAGGGCAGAAATCACTGTTAAATATGAAGGGCATTATTTAAGTTTTTGGGGAGAGAGCTGATGATCAAAATGGCACCAAGGTTATCGAGTGTTTGTGAAGAGGATCTCAGTTTTGTCAAAATTAATCTGTAGAAAACGGGAATGCAATCAGTCTTTTATGTCACAGATGTATGCCTTTAATAAAGAATTACGGATATGTGCAGTGGAGGAGGAATTGGTGGGGATCAAGGGATCATCTGCATCATCTGCATAACAATACAATTTTTTTTCATCTAGTGATTTATATATAGTATTATTATATTAGAACAGAAAGCCATTGAACATTATTTATCATTTAAGCGAACCCCTGCAAAATCACAGTTCAGGGTTGTCTTTTGCATTGCGTGTTGTAACATAAATATTAAGCTACAGTGGGGTAAAAAAGTATTTAGTCAGCCACTGATTGTACAAGTTCTCCTACTTAGAAAGATGAGAGAGGTCTGTAATTTTCATTATAGGTAAACTTCAACTATGTGAGACCAAATTAGGGAGGAAAAATCCAGGAAATCACATTGAAGGATTTTTAAAGAATTTATTTGAAAATTATGGTGGAAAGTGAGTATTTGGTCAACTAAAGTTCAACTCAATACTTGTAACATAACCTTTGTTGGCAATGACTGAGGTCAAACATTTCCTGTAAGTCTTCACTAGGTTGGCACACACTGTAGCTGGTATTTTGGCTCATTCCTTCATGCAGATCTCCTCTAGAGCAGTGATGTTTTGGGGCTGTCGCTGGGCAACATGGACTTTCAACTCACAAATTTTCTATGGGGTTGAAGTCTGGAGACTGACTAGGCCACTCCAGGACCCTTTTATGGACCTTTTTAGGCTTTTTATGGAGCTCTCACTGTTGGAAAAAGGTTTTGGCTTAAAATCTCACTATACATGGCCCTGTTCATTCTTCACGGATCAGTCGTGCTGTCCCCTTTGCAGAAAAACAGCCCCAAAGCATGATGTTTCCACCCCCATGCTTCACATAAGGTATGGTATTCTTCTCAGCATTCTTCTTCCTCCAAACACGATGAGTTGAGTTTTTACTTAAAAGTTTTATTTCAATTCCATTCTCAAAATCCCATATCATCCATATGCTCTCTGGCAAACTTCAGATGGGCCTGGACATAAACTGGCTTTAGCAGGGTGATATGCCTGGCACTGCAGGATTGTAGTCCCTCTCGGCATAGTGTGTTACTTATGATATGATGCCTTTGTAACTTTGGTCCCAGCTCTCTGCAGGTCATTCATCAGGTCCCTCTGTGTAGTTCTGGGATTTATGCTCACAGTTCTCAAGATCATTTTGACCAGATGAGCTCTTGTGTGGGGCCCCAGATCAAGGTAGATTATGAATGGTTTTGTATGTCTTCCATTTGCTCCCACAGTTCATTTATTCACTCTTCCCAGCCTGGTGCAGGGCTGGAATTTTCTTCCTGGTGTCCTTCACTAGCTCTTTCATCTTGGGCATGGTTGAGTTAGGAGTCTGACTGTTTGAGGCTCTTGACAGATGCCAATAATACAGGTAACGAGTGGAGGACAGAAGAGCTTCTTAAATAAGAAGTTACAGGTATTACTTATTACTTAATACTTATTTTATAGGAGAACTTGCACAATCAGTGGCTTACTAAATACTTTTTTACCCCACTGTAAATGTACCCTACTTATACCAAAGAAAGCACGAATGACAAAACGTACAAATACAACAATACGTACAAATCGGGGTAGTATAAGCACAGTATAATCCTCCTGTCTGGATTAAGTGAGATCACTAAAGTGTCTTTAGCTGGAAGGACCAACACATTGAGTGTTGTTATCTGTAACAAAACTGCATCCACATGCGTGATCAGGATGCTTGTACAATATCAGGGGGCAACAACACACGGAGACTAATGGAAGGAGCTAATTTACATTTACATTTTTAGCATTTAGCAGACGCAATTGTCCAGGGTGACTTACAGAAGTGCTTCCATATGTTTCCATATGTCATGTTATTTACATGAGAAGAGAAGTCTGTTATCCAGAACAACACCAAGACTTTTTACTTCAGAAGATGGTCTGATTTGGTAGTCATCAAAAAAGATGATGAGGTCCTGGGTTGGAGATTGATCTCCTGGAATAAACAGTAGCTCTGTCTTGCTGGGATTGAGTTTCAGATGATGAGCTGACACCCATTGTGAGATATCTCGCATGCAAGCTGAGATGCGGTCTGATACTTTCGGGTCTGAAGTAAGAAATGACAGAATGAGCTGAATGTCATCTGCATATGAGTGGAAGGAGAAGCAATGAGAGGTTATGACCTTACCAAGAGAGTGGATGTAGATGGTGAAAAGCAGTGGACCCAGTAAAGAGCTCTGAGGAACACCAGTTGAGAGAGTAGATGGAGGGGATATAGTCCCCCTCCATGATACTTGGTAGGAATGACCTTTCAGGTAGGAGGCCAGTCATTGCCATGCTGAAACAGTTACTCCTTGGGGTGTGATGAAGTAGTGTCCAATGTCCAGTGAGATGTCTTTGAAAATGTTAGAAGGTATTGGGACGAGTGTGCATGTGGTGGGGTTGCTGGATGAGATAAGCTGAGCAACCTCATATGTGGTGAGTGGAGAGAAGTTGGTGAGTGTGTTCATGGGTGGATTGTCAGAGAGGGCCACCAGAAAGGCTGACGAAGGAGGGCTTCCGTGCGACAATAGAGAATTGTGATTGCAGACCGGGCAGATGAGGTTCATCAATGGTTCGCATAAACTCCCATGTAACGTTCCCTATAACCATAAGTTAGGACGGTCTCCGACTCTGCTCATCTCCTTCCGCTTGCCAGACAACCGTGACAAGGCACGGGCTTGATGTTGCATGCTCCCGGCAGATAAGTGAGCGTGAAAACAAACCGACTGAGAAAGAGCGCCCAGCGAGCTTGCCGTGAGTTAAGCCTCTTTGCCATCTGTACATAGGAAAGTTCTTATGGTCCATCCAGACGACAAAGGGTTGCGGGACGCCTTCCAGCCAGGAGCTCCCAATTGCCTATGTCATAGTTGCGTTCATCAGTTGAAAGTTTGCCGGAGAAGAACGAGAAGGGGTGTAGCTTGTTGTCAGGGCCAGTGCGTTCCGAGAGCACAGCTCCAACCTCTGAGTTGGAGGCATCCACCTCCACAATGAACTGATGATTAGGGTCGGGTTGGATAATAATGAGGGAAGAAGTGAAAATGGCCTTAAGCTTGTCCAAGGCCGCCTGGATCATATGGGTCCATAGAAAAGCATCTTTGGTAGAGGTAAGGGGGGTGAGGAGCTTGGCTATGGAGATATATCCTTTAATAAAATGCCAGTAAAATTAAGCAAACCCCAGGAAGCGCTGGAGTTCTTTAAGGCAAGTAGGGGTTGGCTACTCGCGAACTGCCCGAATCTTTCCTGGTCCGTCTGGACAAATGACAAAACCCAGGAAAGAGACAGTATTGTGATGAAATTGAGGAATAGGCGGTTTAGAAGCAGGCAGGAAAGGATCTGGTGAACATAGGAGATGTGCTCTTCTAGAGTGTTAGAGAAGATTAAGATGTCGTCTAGATAGATGAATGCAAACCATTTGAGGAAGTCGCATTTACAAGAGCCTGGAAGACTGCTGGAGCGTTGGTGAGACCGAATGGAAGAACCCGGTTTTCAAAGTGCCCCAGTGGGGTATTAAACATGGTCTTCCACTCATCTCATTGCCAAATGCGCACCAGGTGGTATGCATTGCGCAGATCCAATTTAGTGAACATGGTATCCCCTTGAAGTGACACGAAGGCGGCAGAGCTGAGGGGAAGTGGATAGCGGTTCCAAACCGTGATTTGGTTGAGGCCTCGGTAATAAGTACAAGGTCATTACAGATAGTACGGGACGTTATCTGGGCTAAACAGTGGCCATCTAATGAAAAAGAATTTACCGGGGCTTCTAGAGGTTCGGTGGGGGGGAGGGGGGGGGGTCATTGGATCTGATTTATAAGCCTGTTATAGATCATATTAGATTCGGATTATGGTGGCAGGCAACCGGAAACAGAAACCAGGGGACCCGACAATACCGCTATACCTATTTTCGGGTTAAGTCTTTTGATCGGACTGGACATTGATCGCGGCGATGTTTTGGCGCACCGCAATAAAGGCATGCATCAGACTGGTATCTGCAAGTCAATTCATCCAGGGTAAGGCGCATACACCCCAGCTGCATCGGTTCTGCTGGTTATCTGGTGTGGAGCATGTGTTCATGTTGGTCCAGGCATGTGGCTTGCTGGCCCAATCGATGTTCAAGGGCCCTGGGGTGGGTTGAAGGGTTCCATGTGGCCAGAGAATAATGTCTGGAACCCAGAAGCCAACCACACACACAGAGAATAAGATTTAAACAATGCTTTGGATGAATACAACTGGCTGGAGAATATATGGTAAGGAGTAGGGGGTGACTTGGATGGCAAAATGGATAAATAGATGACATAGGAGTGGGCGGCGGTGCGCCAGGGAATGACCAGTGGAGTACTGACCCGTAGAGGCTGTCGGATGCAGGTTGGCTGGAATCCGGTAATGGCGCAAGAGAGCGAATCTGAGAGAGGCAAGGACTGGGTCCAGGAAACAATCTGCAGGAGTGGTAGGAGAAGTGAATCCGGAGGTGGAACAAAAAATACACCGGTGTGGAAATAGAGTGGTTCAGCCGGAGGAGGGACAGGCGAGGCTTGGTTTCATGAAGCACAGTAAGCACTGGCTGACTGCGTACTTGAGAACAAGCAAGGTAAACTGGCACACTGAGATAGCGACACGATGAACGCAAAACAATTCTCAGGCGTTTATCGCTTGGGAGAACTGAGGAATAAAAGGGCTACTGGTTAGCGTGGTAATGAGCCACAGGTGTAGAAGTGGAGCCTCGCTGACCAGGATTGCTGGGCAATGACTGACGCTCACGGATTACTTCAGTGTTTCGGAACGGAGTCAGTTGCCCAGTGATACCAGGCATTCCGGCTCGTGTCCAAACACGGTGACCAGCAAGCACACAGATCAAAAGCCTCTCAATCTTAAATACAACCATTTCAAGTGTCCCTAGAAAGATAAGCCTACCCACTAGAAAGATAAACCTACCCAGTAGTGACTAAAATGTGTTTTTTGGAACTAACAATTTTCCAATTAATGTCCAAAGCTCTACCAACTACACTGCCCCTGTCCCAAATTAGCAAGTACATCAGATGGACAGAAGTGTGCATCATTGTCTAGATAGTTTTCTGATTAAATTTAAGGGTAAGACTGATGGATATGGTCAGAGATAGCCTAAGGCTGTAGTCTAGAGTAACAGTCAAGGTTATGCCAATGAAAATGGGTAGGGAAATCGGCATAATTTTCAAAGTTAAATTATTCTAGTACATACATGAGTTAGTATTTGTACAATTTGTATACCATAACCAACTTTAAAAACAGGAGTTAAAATGGCACCAGAGTGAATAATTATTCAGTTCAGACAAGAAATGTCACTGGTGTATTTTTGGAGTTCATTAAATTAATAAAACCTCAATATATTTAATAAATAGACATTTCGGGAGTGTGCCCCCTGTTATTCCTGATATTTTGTCAGTTGTTTCCTTTAAAAAAAGCACTCATACACTTCATATCTCCAAGCATGCCACTGTGGAATTTCCAGCATATAATTGTGATTTTCACGGCACATACACTGATCAGAGATTGGAAAGCTACAATCCTTTCATAACAGACAGTTGTACTGATGGTTTCATTTGAGCTACTTTTTAAAGAAACAGATTGAAAGAAACAGTACTTTTTAAAGAAACTGTGACTGGGTCTGTAATTATTTCTCTCACAAACAAGTAATGTTGGGAAATGTCAGAAGCCACACTTTTGAAAGGTTACCTTCAAATATAGTTACAGAAATGGGACAGAGTTAAATTTTATGATGTCAGCAAGAGATTGGTTCATTTATTATTTACTATCCTGCTGCCACTCATATGCTGACTCAAGAGGGAAAGTCAATTTCACAGACCTTCAGCTTTCCCATTCTTTGCATCAGCAGATTTTCCTCAGTTTCCTTTAATACAGGTAGAGAACAAGCACTGCTGACTATATTAAGTACAGATAAATACAATGAAAGACAGATAAGTCACTGAACAGTCCTGAGAGATTACCTTGTCTATTTCGAGACAGGGTACCAAATAATTGCACTTTCACATGTATATCAGACACTACATAAAAAAACATATTATATGTATTACAACATGTAATATTACAACATTATTAATTTAGTTCATCAACTGGTTTTCACTGATGAGCCACTTCAGTTTTACGAGGAAATAGTTGGTCCAAGGTAGGTATTAAAATGAACAGGGCAATCTTTTACAGGGCTTCACCCATACTATGAACTAGCTTGTTCTCTCAAGACCTAATATTTGCTTATTAGAGGCAAACAGAATGGAAATTTAATTACAACAAATACAAAAATGACAAATACCAACAGCAAGAATAATAAATGAGAACAAACTAGATTCAGATCCCATTTATTTCCATTTAAAAAAATACATGCCAGCTACCTCTCTCCAAATACTAGTACACATGCCTGCATCATTAACAATTCTAATGATGTATGGAGCGTTTAGGCAAAGATATCAAAAGTAATTTCAGGTTTCTAACGAAAATCAGCACTTCTAAAGGACACATCTTAAAAACACACTTTACTTGCCACAGGGTAAACAGCATCTTGCAAACCTTTGGTAAAAAACATATTACACTGTAAGAATGAAGTGAAATTCCTGTCAAAAATCATGCTTAATTAAATCTTTGCACAACCATCCTTGCACATCAGTTCTGTGCTTTCATCAGTTCATAATATCTTGTATAATCTGTTCCATTGTGGCCACACACTTTTAAAAATTAATCAAAATCCCCTAATAACACATTCTCGCTTTTGGTTTCTGCATGTCTTGGAAAATATGGTGCCTTCAATTATGGCAATGAATGCCATAACTACAGTTAGTGATCTGAGGTTGTTCATACAATCAATAGGAAAATATAAGTGATCAACTTTTGTTCTTTCTAAAGCTCTCACTGTCTCACTTTTTTCATCTTATCCATATAGGGCTACAGGGGGTACTGGCACTGATCCTAGCTTTTCAATAGTCACATGGTACACAAAAACACCCTGGACAGGGTGCCAGTTCAGTTTGCATGTACGCTCTATGTCTGTAAGGGTTTCCTCTGCAAGCTCCAGTTTACTCTCATAGTCCAAAGACATGCAGGTGTCCATCGCTGTGTTGAACTTAAACTGATAAATATTTTGTATCCAGTGACTACCTGTCCTGTAGTGAATGTAACCATGTAACCACACAAAGTGTGTAACTTCAATAAATGAGCAGCCAAATGAATCAGAGTAAATGCAGAAAATATGTTTACAAACCTCAATTAATACAACAAGGATCTATTGACCAGGCAATCATCAATTATTAGACAGACAGACCTGTATCTTATTTAGTTTATTTCTTCTAATTGACAGTAATTGGCTGGTCTGAGGCGGTGGGAATATGGCATATCTGCTGCACTTCTTACATCTCCACAGAAACTGGGGAAAATAGATCCGTGGCTCATTGAAACTGACATGGATCCATACATGAATCCACCTTGAGCAGGTGAAAAGAAGCAGCCAACTACCTCAACTGTGTCACAGAAGGTATTAGTTATTGGCCCCTTCACTCTGGAGTGGAGGTCTGCAGCAGTGGACGGGAAAATATGAACAGGCAAATGGAATTTGAAAAAAATATATATGACTTTTATTATTCCTACAATGTTTGTAATTTGTGTTTTACATTTTGCTACAGATACATGGAATTGTAGGCCATAATTATAAGACTTATCCATTGAGGAAATAAATGTAATAAAATGTAATGAATAACATGTAAATGTTAATTTTTGGAACACTTGTGGAAATAACAAGTGAAAACTATTCCTCTTTGTTAAAGAAGCATCAGCAGCCCCTACACAAATCACAAATTATTGTAGTATTGTTTAATACTTTAGCTGGGCCTGTCAACCATGTGAGTCACTATAATAAATACAATAAGTACAAGAATTGTTGATTTAAGTGTGTTTCTCTAGCTTACTTGACTATTGCTAATAAAGCAACACTATACACATTTTAAAGATATATTTTATTCCCAACTATTTTAGTGTCATGTTTAAATTAAGATGATGTTAAGTGTAGAAAATTCTACACTTTTTTGTCATTTTAACCCTGGCTACACACTATGTAGTTCTGTGGTATGACACCCACCTTCCCAACACCCACCCCAATGAAAGAACAGCTTTCACAGCGCAGCAGTGCCAGCTACATCCTAACAGTAATCAATTACACTGCTAGAAAGCTTTTATCAGTGATTGCTTACTGTGCTGGAGTTGTGTTTTGTATAATTTAGATTGTTTGCTAAATAACTGTAGACCAAATCTCTTTAATGCTGCACATGTCTGCAGATGCCCTGAATAATACCTGCCAAAGACCCTTCCATCCCAATTCAATAATCTTTTCCAACGTTCCTACTTTTACAACAACAGACATTACTTTAAATTATTTATTACTGTTGCTCTGGTTAATTGCCCTTTCCATTCCAAAATATTTTTCCAAGCCATGAAATTAATATATAATAATAGAAGACCTGACTGATGTCGGATGGTGATGCCCATCCCATTAGGTTTTCTCACTGTCAGATCAACTTTGTATGTTTGGCTGGTGATAACTCTGTGATTTTCCTCATCCTTGTATCAGCAACCAAAAACCAAACTATGAGTGTTTGCAATGTCTCCATTACTGATTTTCTTTCAAATCAAAATGTAGTGGTGCATGACCAAGAGTATTTCTGTGCTTACAGTGACATGAAAAAATCATAAAAAATTGGACTGGAGCACTGGAGCACCCTGAGTAAACCCAAGCAGACAGAGGGAGACCATGCAAACTCCACATAGAAAGGACCTGGACCACCCCACCTGGTGAGCGAGCCCAGGGCCCAAAAACATAATTTGGGGGAAGGGGGGTGGGGAAAAGAGCTTTCCCCTGCACTTTTTCAAAAGGCAGTGTTGGTCCCCCGCAGTTTTTACTGTACAAAAATAATGTTATGCTTTATTAAATTTAGACAGGTCAAGCACTATTACCAAGCAAAAATCAGGAAAAACCTTTTGTATAGATTAATAAAATATGTACTTTACATATATTTTGTAAATACATTTCTAAATATTTCATACATTTCTCTGCAGTGCTGTCAGTTAACTCAACGACCCGCCAGCACCTTCTGGCAGTGAGCCGGATCAATGACCAACCAGCGCCTTTCCGCAGATACTTCTCTTGGCCCACTGGGCGCCCATTTCCTGTTTGGACCTCGGGTCTTTGTTTTCATTTTACTTTGGCTTTAAAAATCAGTTCTTTAATCCACATCTTTGTGTCCTGTTTCTCTCTCCTTATAACAAAAACAAGAAATATTTCAGGTTCACATCATCCCAGATTTTAAAAATGTGTTGTTGTTTTTCTGCCTTTTCCATACTGTCCCATTTTTTTCTGATTCAGGGATGATTTTAAAAAAAGCTGTGAATGATGTGAAGAAGCAAATGCTAATGCATATTCCAGAACTGCTCCCACCCAGTTACTGCAGAGGACTCTTATCTTTACCACTTCAAATGCACATTTTCTAAAGAGGCTTTCAACACTTCAAAGCCTCATGCAGAATATTACCATGCAACAGACACACTGATACATTTTAGCATAGAGAATATTCGAGATAAAATAATGTATTTACCAGTGTTGGAAAAACAATGAGCATTATTTTTAAAGTCTCAAAGATTAATTTCAGAAAAATAATGATGAGCCATAAGCATAATACTTTAATACAAAAACAACAAAGCAAGGTTCAAAGCATATTAAGGAAATGTTTCTACTTTAAGCATACAAAGGCAAAACCGCATGGTAGATTGGTTTCTTTTTTTAACAGTTAAGCTCTTAGTGAGCTGCCCCATTTTACAAATCAAAATATTGGACAGAATCACATGATGCTGTAGACTATTCACTAGATTTAAGGACATTACACATTGCTGCATGCTGCTGGAGACCATTCTTACTAGATTTATAGAATTCATTCATAGAGTCATTTATTACTGAGGTCTACACTATATACAGTATACCAAATACTTATTTTCCATCAGAATTTACAAATAAATTCTTTAAAAGAATTGCCTCATTTTGTCTCTCATAGTTGAAGTATACCTATGATGAAAATTACAGACCTCTCTCATCTTTCTAAGTGGGAGAACTTGCACAATCAGTGGCTGGTTACTTACTTTTTTACCCCATTGTATATACAGCATAAGGGTCTTTGATACAGGGGAAAGTTTTATAATGCTTAACACTATTTTAATTAACACAATACTGAATGCTGCTGAATATAATTTGATATAGTTTTTTAGTAAACTAAGTAAACTTAGTTGGCTTTAGCCTTTAACCTACATATTTCTGATGATGTGGCTATTTTGGCTCACTATTTTACAAAGCAGCCTCTAGCCATGATCCACAATTTTGGTGATTATTTTTCTATTGCAAGGTCAATAATTCAGGTACACAAATACTTAAAGTTGAATCAGCTTATCTAGCCCCATCATTTGGTGTAGAGGTATGTTTTGTCACTCATCCTTGATTTAATATGACATTTGCATAACAGCCACAACTGACTCATTGTTTAACATTTAAATCCTTTAGCATCACATGTTGTGGTATTAATTTAATCTTGGCAGGATTCCCACTACAAAGAGAAGACAAAGTGCTAAATGGCTTTTGTATCTTGTAGTTATTGTGGACTGATGAACAGTATTTATAAGAAATAATTTAGTAACAATTTAAGTGTCATTTCCATATATATTGCACAACTGCACTGTGTATTTTTCTTATGACCAGATGCATTTGTGTGGCACATTCATTGAAACTTTCTTTTAAAAAGTACTTTTCCATTTATACTGTGAGTTATTAACCAGTATGGTTAATAAATACATAAAATAACAGCTGCACATTTGGTTAAATGTATATGGTATGTTCATTATTTTAAAAGACATGCACAACTGAAAAGCACACTCCATACATACATCCATTATTTGCTTCTCTTATTCAACCGGTTTTTCCATTAAGGTCACTCATTGCATGTTCAAACTATGTGTTTAGATTACAATGAGCTTGATTTATTAGCATGTGTTTGAGTCGTCGGCTATTTGAAGTATCTAACAAATTGTTTATGTATAATTCTGATAAAAGATCATATTGCAACCTATTTCCCTCATTTCTGTTTTCAGCAATGTTACCCTACAAGTCAAAAAACTAAAATTCTAGAGCAATTAACTTCAAGCATGATTCTAAAAGAAAAAAACTAATTTAAAAAGTCATTAAGTAAAAGTATTTTTTAAAGTACACTCAATTCAACATTACTAAGAGCTTATTAACTTTTTAAGCCTCTTTTATGACAGGGGGCTTTTACATGCAGTAAAAGAAATTAACTATATATTTCTAACTTTATTTATATATGTCATTTTAAAAATCAAGCTGGCTGGTCAGAGATAATCTCTCCAGCATGTGTAATTCAACTCTGTCATGATCCTCGTATCTCAGCTAGCTTCCCGTGTTAAGAAGCATTACATTAGGTCACAAACACAACTATTTGATGATGCATCAATTATTTCTCACTAGCATGTCAGTATTTGTGATCTGTAGCCGAATAATTTACAACATTCCAAAGAAGGAAATTAAAACAAATTGAATCATCAAAAGAAATTGACTTGGTAAAGCATTGTTAATGAAGTTTAGAGGTACTTACTGGCTTGCATCAGTTGTCCCTGACGCCCAAACACCTGGGAAAAGGTTGCTGGGCTGCAAGTGAGTGTGTCCTCCATGGCTTGGAGCATCCAACTTAAAGAAATAATGAGGATCAGCCTCTGCTGTAGCTGCAGGCAACCTTCAACATGGCAGAATTAAAACAAAAGGTGTATTATCTGGCAAGTAGTTTATTAGAGGATTTGCTGTGTACCACATTGTGTATAAATATTATTATGCATACTTGCAACAGAAAAAACGACTCAAATATGAAACATAAGGATATAAGCAAGTGCAGGAGAAGCAATACCTTTCCTGTAAATGCTCCTCTGTCCGTATGTTGTATTTCAGTTTCTCACGCTTGCTGCAGATGTTTCAGGCTGCTATAGGTAAATAAAATGTAGATGAAGCTCTGAACATGTATGCAGTTCCTCACATCCCCCAAAAAAGAATGCTGTAGTCAGTCGGGTTTCGACTGATGCATACCAGTATTTGTTGTGCTCTGGTGTGGTGGTATGTGCCCTCCTGTCTCCACCCTCTGTCTTCTCCCTCCCCTTTACACTCTCTCTCATCTCCTCAGCAGCATGGTTTAGTAGTAAAAGCTGAATTACATCCTGCCTTTTTTTTCTCCACAATTGATCAGAAATATTAAATAATAGTATATACAATCTTGTTACCACAAATCTACCTAAACACCTCATTTAAAACTAAATGCTGTGACAAAAAGTTGATACATTTTAGGACTATCCTATTTAAACCTAGATTGATGTTGATGATGGTGATGTGTTCTTTAATGATATATCTTATATCCAGACATTTTATGTATATAAACCCTCCACAGTCGAAGTTCCATGAAACCTGATCATTAGCTTGTTGGACATCTTATACCATAACTGTGGCACCGATTACAGAAGCTATACGCTGTGGCCTAAAGGTATTTACATGCACATAGCACAGATTATAGTAAAAATATTGATAACAATTACAGTGTTGTAACTCAACATTCCCAAAGTTCAAAATACTTGATGTACTTAGGGGAGAAATGTGTCATGTTTTTTATTTATTTATTTTTTAAATTTTTTTATTTTATTTATTTAATTTAAAATCAAATCAAATCCACTCTTTATTTAGCTGTACAGTACTTTTCTCACTGTTCATTCAGTTCAGTTCATTTTCTCTAATCCCTTATCCTAATTAGAGTCAGGTAGGTGTGCTGGAGCCTATCCCAGCTCTTCAATGGGTGCAAGGCACGTGGTAACACCCTGGACGCGGCACCAGTCTATCGCAGCTACCTATAGGACAATTCAGTGTCTCCAATCAACCTGGCAGCATGTCTTTGGACTGTGGGAGGAAACTGGAGTACCTGCAGGAAACCCATGTGGACACAAGGAGAACATGCAATATCCGCACAGAAATGACTTAGATTGTCCCACCCGGGGTTTGAACCCAGGACATTTTCGCTGTGCTACCCACTAAGCCATTGTGCTGCCTGTTTTCCTCACTTTATCACTGTATCAGAACTTTACCGTATAAAATACACTTGTCATAAACTAAACTTCTCTTAATTGTTACTGCTTATATGTTCTCTCCATGAATTATTTTTTTTTGTTTTAGTACAATAAGTCACTGACATTGATAGTTTATTAGGATCTTAAAATGTTTTGTTACATTTGTTACAAAACACTGTAGTTATTCACTACGCTAGCTTAATCAGTACCCACACAGACACAGGAGAACATGCAAACTCCACGGAAAGGACCCAGACCACCCCGCCTGGGGATCAAACCCAGAACCTTGCTGTGAGGCAAAAGTGCTGTCACTAAAATAAAATTGAAAAACCGTTTAAAATGTTTTAAAATACAATAAAATGCATTTACTTCTTTACTGGTTCCTTGCACTTCTTATCCAAGGATGCTTGATTTTGTAATACCATACAGTATTACATTAAGAAAAAGCACATTCACCTTAGAAGTGACATAACAGTGGTGGAACTATGCAAAGGTTATTTTGTCAGTTCTTATGTGAATTTAATAACAACAAAAGACACAACAAATCACACAACACAGGAATAAACACAACATAACATAAATACAACACAAACAGACAACCTACGCTAACTGCTAATGTTAATGCTTACAATGCTAAATCTGTTCTAAATACACATTAACATGAGCTATGCTAAAGACTAATGTAAACTGCTAAACTAAACACATGCACAAATACAGACCTAACTAAACCTAACCCATAGGTGAAGCTAAAATGACTTTAAACAAGAGCTAGACCAAAACATATTTGTAATTTAGTGACATAGGGCCCTATTTTGGCGATCTTTGTTGAGCAGTCAACCACACACCGCGCAGCTTGATTTTGGGGTGTGGCAGTATGTCTTTGCTGGAAAGAATGCTTTGCATGGTACAAAATGTGCAAAAGTGATGTACTAAGTCTCTTAATTATTTGTGGGTGTGTTTTGGGCATAATGTACAATAGACATTCAGCGTGTCACTTGCCATTCCCTTTAAGAGTCCTGTGTGGTCTGACTTTGGTGGATTTGCTATTTCAGCGGCGCAGCTACTTGAACTTGAACGTGTCCAATGCATCTCAGCAGAGGAATCTAATTTACATTTTCAGTATTTAGCAGATACTATTATCCAAAGCGACTTACAGTACAGTATAGAGTCTGAGCAATGAGTTAAGGGCCTTGCTCAAGGGCCCAACAGGAGCAACCTGGCAGTAGTGAAGTTTGAATCATTGACCTTGCGATTACTAGTACATTACCTTAACCACCAAGCTACGTCTGGACACTAGGAACTGATCTGCTCGTTCATGCTGTGAAGGTGCATGAGCCCTTCAGTGATGGAGAAATGAGTCAAACGCAGTGGTCAAACAACTCCAAAGTGAGCGCCTTAAAATGTCCAAATACAATACGACTGTGCACCAGTTCACCATTCCTGACTTTTAATGTCCCTTATATAACACTTGGCCTATTTATCAAATCATTTCATTTGCTCACCAGGCTACAGGTGACTCCTGTGCAGGCTGATGAGTTTCACTTTGGCGGCTTTGGTCCGCTTTGGATTGAAAGCTATTTCACATAATGATGTAAGCCTTATATACAGTGTCTTTCAGCCAGGTTTTTAATCTATAGCCATTGTCCCATAACAGAAATGGGGATTTCTAGAACATATTTTTTTTTATTTTGTATTGTTTATTATTGATGTAACAGGCACTCGCAATGGTTTAACTGCTGAGTCTAGTGGGGCCTATCTTACACCTTGTGCAAGGGGCGCCGCAATTCTCCCTGTTATCTTACACCCTGCTAACAGTCTATTTTCATGCCTTGCGCCTGCATCATTAAAATAGCATGTGTTTACGCCGATGGGCAAGATGGTCTCGAAATGAGGTGTGTTCAGGTAAATCAATGGTGTAATGCTTTGTTAGCAACAAAAACCCAGGTGCACTACTTTAAAAATACTTCGTTACATTTCTTAGCGGCTAAATATATTACCATTCTGACATAAACCATTCCGACACCCTATTGGTTTGTATGAGATCCATCGCACCTGCCTCCTTTTGCGGCCAGTACAGCTTCAATTCGTCTTGGGAATGACATATATAAGTCCTGCACAGTGGTCAGAGGGATTTTAAGCCATTCTTCTTGCAGGATACTGGCCAGGTCACTACGTGATGCTGG
>JAYDZG010000025.1:7903069-7914739 GCA_034509265.1 Microcambeva bendego
GTACCTATGATAAAAATTACAGTCTTCTACATGCTTTGCAAGTGGGAAAACCTGAAAAATCAGCAGTGTATCAAATATTTGTTCTCCCCACTGTATGTGGTGAGTAGAACGTTAATCAATTGAAACTTTCTTGTTCATTTGGTTGCATCACAGTTCTATAGATTACATTTTTAATGTTGTGTGCTGTAGACATGCCTATATGATGGGGTAAGATGTCTCCTTTTTGAGAAGTTATGGAAGTGGCCACCCCTTATGTTCTTCAACAAGCTCACCCAAAGTCAAAATTTTGCCACTAATGCACTACCAGCACATATTGTTTTAACATAAATAACACCACAAATATAAACAAATTAGTAATATATGTAAAGGTGACTCATACTTAATATTTTAGAAACAACTACTCAACTAAAACAACTAATTTCCAGGTACAAATCGCACAAGTTTTAATCACAAGTGCAGAGTCGCTGATTGAATTTAATCTGTTCAAATGGACAGATTTTGAACTTTTTCTTGATTGACAAAAAAATTAAACGTTTTAGATGAACCTAGTTGTGTAAATAAGCCTTTTTCCAAGGCTAACTATTGGTTCACTTTTATTGATAAACGCTTGAAAGATTGAGAACTGGCATCAGCAGCGATTCTACTGACATTACTGACACCATTAACCGCAAATCATCAGAATTAGGTTTGTGTTATAGTGATCTGCTGGCCTGTGTGTCAGCTGACTTAAAATCAGTCCATGTCTTCTTGTTGACCTACAGTTGTTACTATTCCCAGTTGTGTCTGTTAAAACCCCTTTAAATTAACAGCAATATATTGAAAATCCCAATCTGGTCACCATAGCTGTGTTTGAAATAACCTTGTGAACTTATGACCCTTGTGTAACGGTGAAACCTTAAAACTAGTTCAAACCATTAAAGGAATTTGCATTTTGCACTATTGGTTTTAAGAAGGTTCTAAGTACAGCTTCACAATGCTCAAGGGAAAAAAATGTTTTATCTACTTTATGGAGATGTCTGTTTAGTGGAAACATATTTCCTCCACATTCTAAGTTTTAAATCTAGAGGAAAATAAGGCAGACCACCTGGCAGATTTCTTAGGACATGATATATGTGTTCACAGAGAATATTAAAGTCTGCCCGAGGCAACGCTTTCAGTTTGCTAAAATGAGTATATTACTAATGACAATACGGAGGGAGCTTAAAAAGATTTTAAAGGACAAAAAACTGGATGAAATCCCAATTTATCTAGATGGAAGTTTAAAAGGTTTGTTTCTTTTATAGCATCTATAATTAAATCTAGTGTTTAATTAATGTAGTGTTAAAATAAAAACTAAATATAGCAGCTGACATTGTATCATCCAGTAGTGAAACAGTAAGATAAGGTTTTGAGCAGAAATGCTGATACGAGAATGCGAGTATCATCTTAGCCTGTAGCAACTTTAAAACAACCGAATGAAATTGTTTACACAGTACCATATATTTCCTGTTGCTTTGTGGATTAAAATACATTTTTATTCATTTCTTTTTTGTTTTAACATCAAATATTTGTAAATTTTTAATGATGCCAAAATCGTGGTAAATACACCACAAAAAATATTTCCATGATTATGGATATACAACAACAAAGTTTTTATTACATTTTACATAGTGTCGAGGGGTTGTACTTTCTGATGGTTGTGGAGTACCTGAAAAAAAAAATCTATTGGATTTTTTTTTTCTTTCAGCTGCTTCCATTAGGGGGTCACCACAGAACAAAGGAATTGTGAACAGGAGTTTCCATGGTACACATCATGTACTAAATAAGTTTATTTTTAGTTTAGAACTCTCAAGTCCAGGTAAAACATATGTCGTCATCATCATAATGCCCATTAACCCCAACTTCCTCTATTTCCTTTGGTTTTAAAAATAAATTCCCCTGCCTCCACACTGTTTTGCAAATTTCACATTTAAACTAGCTTTAACATAAGATAAAGATTTTAAAAACACAAACAGCGAATGCAATCAAATGCTTACAATAATTTATGATAACACTTACATGGTTCCGCGGTTGGCATGGGGGCTAAGTGGGTAAATCTGTCACCTCACAACAAGAAGGTCCTCAGTTTGATCCCTTGGTAGGGTCCTAGTTCTTTGTGTGACATTTGCATATTCTCTCCATGTCTGTGTGGGTTTACTGTGCTGTGGTTTCCTTCCACAGTCCAAACACATGCTAGTCAGTTAAACTGTAGAAACAAAATTGTCCAATGACAATTCAAGATAACCTTGTGAACTGATTCATCTTGTGTAATGAGTAACTACTGTGTTTGTCATGAATATAAACAGTTAAAAAATGATAAAATCATGAACAAACCTGGATGCAGATGAATATTCTTTGCATGAATGTTTTACTTTAGCTTCATTGGAGGGTTTTGAGCATGAACTGCCCTTGTACTATGATTTGGCCTCTCCAAGACGAAATTATGCATATTCAAAGCACAACATAAAGGCATATGAAATTTTCCAAATGTTTATTTCTTTTTCTTTTAATTTTTACCTGACGGTGAAAATCTGCAGAATCTCTTGTTGATTTGAATTTTTTTTTACCATGACATCACTTAAATGCCTTGCACAAGCTAAACAGCAAAATTGCCAAGTAAAACAACATATTAAAATGTTCAAATATAAAACTAAAAAAAATACATGCAAAAAATATTTATCTTGGTGAAAAACAGTATAAGTCTGTATTGCAAAGAAATTGTTGAGCTGGGATTTCCCACTGCAACTGGCTGCACAACATTTGATAGCAGACAATAATTCATGGCTCTTCGTAAGCGATACAGTACTCTGAGATGCAGCCTCTGGCATGTAAAAAGAAGCAGTCGTGGATGTGTTTACGTTAGAGGAGACGACAGTCGGAGGCCTTCGTCAGTCTGGAGTGTGGGTGTTTCAGCAGGAGTAGGTTTCTAATTGAAAGAAACTGGACACAACCAGATTGGGAAGAATGTTAATAAAGAAATACCTTTAAAATAGACAAATACACCAATGAAAGAATTCTTATAATTAAATTAAGTTTAAACAGTGTGTGTGTCTGAACTTACTTGTTTTATGAATTATACAGACAATCATGATTTCTTTAAACCACAGAAAACGTCATCAATGACATGCACGACAATCATTTTTAGTCCTGCACCACCCACAAAACTTCACTGCTCCAGCAGAACCACAGACATAAATATCGAAGTCCTAAAACAATTCTTGCATCGTCTTGGATCTTGACCAGTGCAATGCATTACCTTTATTCCTTAAGCCAGATATGTCCAAACTATGATCCATGAGCCATTTGCAGCTCGTTGCCATTTTTGAAAGGACTCATATTTTAGAATTAAAATGAATGTAAACTGGTAAGTGAAATGGGCAAAATTTAGTTTACACAACACCGTCAAGGGTAGCTAATAAGTCACTCAAATAAAAAAGGATGGTTTATTCCTAGTAATAAAATATGCCTCTTTTACACACACCACACGCACGCTCACTCAGTCACTCAAGCTACAGTTGCCCCAGTGACTCGACAAGAAAACCTACGTGTAAGATAGGTGATGGCCAGCATCAAAGATAAATCGTGTAATAAACATCCAGTGGCTCCCTCTGGTGCCTAGACAGAGAAACGTCTATATTTGTTTTGACTAACGTTTACAAGTTCTTCTATGACTTAAACCCTATGTCACGTTTAGTGTGTGGCTTACAAGTAGGTAGATTCCCAGGATTCCTGGTCCAGGTCCTTTCTGTGTGGGATTGTAATGTTCTCTTCATGTAATCATGGGTAGAAAGGTCGCTTTGAGATACTAAACCTTAAATTTGATCACTTTTCAAGCCAATTTGTATTTCGGACCCAAGTTCAGCATTTTGTTTTTAAATGGCAATACAAGTGTCCTGTTTTTCAGGAGAGATCAAAACATGTGAAAACAATGTATACGTGTTCTGTTTACTTTCAGCAAGCAATAACATTGGAATTTTCCATTTTCCCCACTGTAGTGACAGCATTTCCACTTTATACACCAAGGGTCTTGGAATTGTGGGTGTGATCCTTAACGGTAGTCGCATGTGAAGAGTGTCTCGCAGACACACGGTGGATATTTCTTACCTACACAGACACAGGGAGAACATGCAAAATCCACACAGAAAGTACCCAATACCTTCCTGCTGTGAGGCCACCGTGCCACCCAAACAGTAAAGAATGACATTAATAATACATTTAAATGTTTTAGAAAATGGTGATGTTCATCCATCGCGGATTTTCTAGTGCACACCAGCATCGAGAGTCTGAACTTGGCATTGCGGTACTCAGATTCACAAACCACTGCGCTGAAGTGTCGGTCCATAAAATAGTAGGGTTGCGTCAGAAAGAGCATCCGGCATAAAAACTAAAATCAATAATGCGGATCACAATCTGCTGTGGCAACACCTAACAGGAACAGTCAATAGGATTCTTATTTTTATTGTTAATAAAACACTAATTTATTCAAATGAACAGTGCTTTTATTTATTTCTAAACGGATAATATAATTTGTTTTCTTTTTAGGAGCAGAAACATTTGAACACATGCAAGTTTGTAAAGAATAACTTGCAGAGCAAAATATCTTTATGCGATTTAGAAGTAATGTAAATTGATGAATACAAACATTTATTAATATGCTGCTGCCTCATACACTACAAAATTAACATCCTCATGAGGGTTATCAGATTGCAACAGTGGTTTCCATCAGATAAACGAAAAATAAAACCTGTCAAAAAGGTTGGATGCAGATGGAAAAGGTGGCCTTTTATATTCTAGTAGCATTAGAATTTTTAGATTTTTTTTTTAAGTTGACAAAATGATTACAAACCAGTCAGAATTTTGTCTGCCCACAAAAGCATGTTTTTTCCAATCTGGCAACACTAAGCGGATTACTTGAGTTCCACACAAGAAAGCCCCTAACCCTCCACTGTAATTGAATGACCCAGAAGCTCATTACTAGTTAAGGGTCTTGGACGTTTTGTGTTTAGAAAATATGAAATAACCGCACAATCAAACAATTCCACAGTGAAGTTAACATATTTTATTTCTTTAAATTCCATTCATGCATATCTGGGGGGCAGGGAGGGCTGGTACGGACAAACCTAATGACACTTTACATGGAGTTATGTTACAGCACTAAATCGATACAAGGAGTCGCTGAGGACAGCAAAAGTAATAAACCGTGCAATAACAAAAAAAGAAATAAGACCCGAATACGAGAAATGACAGACGAAGCAAACAGAAAACAAGAATTAAAATACATAAACATTAACACATTAAATGTTGAACTATAGTACAGGTAAGGTAGTGTCACACAAAAAGCCAACGCACATATATACAATATAGATATGTACATACTTTATCGCCTTAGATCAGACAATAACAAAATACTCTGTATGATTCTAACGCTCATTCGCAGGTAAATCCAAACCCCTGCTTCACCCCGCCCCCAACAGTCGAGAGGGAAAAAGAGAACAATTGAAAAGACATATATTTACAATAAGCACAACACCACACCAACAATGAATAAAATAGGCCTCAAATACCATGTTTGGCAGTTTTCTCTCTTAAATGTAACAAGGCTTTTTATTCAGTCCCCCTTATTTCTTATTTTTATGTCTTTTTTAGAATAATCTCTCTGGCAGGTGCATCTCCACTCATTTACTAAAATGAAAATCTTTCTCTAAACAATCACGACCTTCACAGAACACTCACGCATTTTCTTAGAACTAATACATCAGCCGTTTTAATACATCGGTTTCCTCAGCTCAGTTCTTAATATTTTTAATTTTAATTTTTTTTATAAACCTACCATCCATACTTTATTAAAATGTTTGAATTCGATATAGGGTCACAGTACCTGTAGCTTATTTTCAACATGAAATAAGTAGTTTGAGAGTGGAATATTTGTCCAAACACCCAATATGACTTGAAATAAGCGTAGGCAATGTAGGTCTACTCACAGCATATTCTGACGTCTACTAGCTGCAATTGTGCTTTTCTGATCAGCTTCTTTTCAAAGTGCACAAATGATGTAAGCTGATGAACAGATTCTAATAACAACTGGTCAAGGGTACAAAAACCTTAAAAAAAAAAAAAAGGGCAGGATAAGGAGAAAACGGCCATGGTTCTAAGCGTGCTTATCAAACATGACCAGTTGATGCTGGCATAAGAAACATTAAAATAATGTGTCAAGTCTCTCCGACTTCCATATAAAGAGTCTGGTTTTCAAAAAAAGTTCTGTAATCACTGTCTTTAAACGCTATGCAATCCACTAGACGCCTAAACGGCTAACATGATCTACAGTGACCAAGGGAAGTTTGATTAAATCTAAGAAAATAACCGAGTATTTATTTGAAATCCATTAGAGCTAGCACAGGTTTCTAACAGTGTACGGTCTCTACTGTGGCTCTGAGCACAGAAAGAAGTTATACACTTTACCCACCCTTTACGTAAATAAACCAAGGACAACACAGTACCACTGATGTAAAGCACACAAGAATAACGACAGTGAGGACATGTCTGTCTGCTAAAAATGAGCGAGTTTTAGGTCAGGTTCTCAAACTGGCACTGAAAATAATAATAACAAAGGCTTGTTGACTTACGAAGGGAGATTTCTTTTAAATGGATACATTCCTGTACATGCATCGGGAGCTAAATCTATCCACTACAGCAAAGGCCTCAAAAATCAACCCAGTGTAAACGTTCACAACACTCTTCTCTGTAGAGTAATACTGAAGTACTAAATGATTGTCTAGAGATAAATGAACAGCTTCAATTAAAAAGATGAAAATAAAGGATTGAGAAAAGCAAATGCTTTGTAAATGCATCTCAGTTGTCATTGAATGTTTTTGCTTGGAACATTTTTAAGTCATATTATTGGAGGTCAAAATGGGTTCCCCCCCATAAAAATCCATAAAATCCATTATCATCAAATGGAAAGAACATGGTACCACAACAAACCTGTCAAGAGAGGGTTGCCCACCAAAACTGACCACAAAAGGAGGGCATTAATCAGAGAGGCAGCACAAAGGCAACCCTGAAGGAGCTGCAGAGTTCCCAAGAAGAGACTTGAGTATCTGTTCATATGACCACAATTAAGCCAAACACTCCATATAGCTGGGGTTTATGGAAGAGTGGTCAGAAAAAAAAGTCTTTACTTACAGACAAAAATAGGAAGGCTCGTTTTGAGTAGGCCAAAAGGCATTTGGGACACTCAGCAAATGCATGAAGGAAGGTGCTCTGGTCAGATGAGACCAAAATTGAACTAGTCTGCTTAACAATAAAAAAAAAATCAAATGTTTAAAGCTGTAGGCATGTGCAGTAACAAAACACGAACAATGTCTGAACACTTTTAATTGCAGCATATGTCACATGTATGATGTGCATAACGTCGATAAAATGGTTTTAGCTTGTCAAGAGCTATCGCAGTAGGTTCTGTGCTAAAGTTGATTGAGCGGGGTGAAAGGGGGTGGGTTTTATGAGACAAGGCCCCAGTTCAAGATTGGCACATTTCCAAAAAGGTTGGAAACCCCTGCTGTAAAGTGATTTAGAATATAAACTTACTCCATTAATATTTTCTTGCCTAATAAAAAATTTTGGTTAATGGGGATCTGTAATTTTGAACTGTTGTCAACTTAAAACTAGAACATGGTAATCTTTACTATGGAGCCACTTCAGTATAAGAGCACCTGCTGAAACCCCAAAATGTAAATTTACCATATAGCACAGTGATGCCCACACCTATAATGAAACTCATTTTTTCAGATAAAATGAGTAAAAAACGATTATGTTTAGAACTTAGATGCACTGCTGATGATTTTATAAAGAAACTGTGGCACTCTGAATGGTAAACCCATGCAGAGCCAAATTTAATGTAGGTGTTACATTACTGTACATTCACACTGCAGCAAACCAAAATGTAATCCTATGTTTTAGCTTTGAGCTGCATTAAACATCACATCTGATATAATGACACTTGGTGTAGAGAGCTTTCACCAACCCCCCTTCCTAACATAGGATAGGCCATCATGTTTGTGTAGATGTCCAGCTGTCTGATAGCACCACTGAAATTGGAACCTCTGGGTCGGTCAAAGTACTTGCAAAGAATTGGCACTCTGTGTTGTGCCTAGTGTTTTCTGGGAGAACTGGATCTGACCAGGCTGAAACGGCTGATAAAAATTAAAATAACAAAACGTTTAGCAGCAAACACTCAATTATCACAATATAACATCTGAGTCAATTGTAGGGATCTTGCAAATGAAAATGACAACAGGAGAAAGGCAACAGCAAGAAAACTCTCAAAGAGGGAATGGTTTTGCAAGTGACACCAAGACTCTATTATACTCTCGCCTTATCTTTCCTGACTGATTATTTCACTAGTTTTACGTTACGCTAGTGTCCTCCTTACAACTAAGGATATAAGAAGGTAAAGATGGTCCAAATCTTCAGTCAACGTGCCAATGCTAGAAAGTTTGCTGTCTCCCAGCACAGTCACCATTAATCAGACACCAGAGGCCATAATTACACCAGTTATGAGCAATCTACCAGGTATCTGGCACCCGTTTGAACAATGTGGTTTAAGTAAGCGGGTAGCAGAGCTGAGATAAGTTTTACTTTGACCATTGGATTAACGATTTATTTCAGTAGATTTTAAAGCTGTTCCTTGGTAAAGTGTTCCTTTAATTATGTTGAACAGTGTTTTAAAACATCTAGTGTCTTCCACTCAAAGGCATTGGGGTGTATTCCGGTAGCAAAAGTAAATTCCAGTAGGAAATTACAGTTAGTGCAGCGATGGGCACAACGGATGGGAAAAGAAAAGAAACACTTAACATTAGGCTGACAGATTTGTAAATTTAATTTACTTTCACCACAAATAACATCTCATTCTTTTGAATTATAAAGTTCTACAATTTAATTTAATGAGCGTTTTTCAGCACGTGTTACACAAAGTGTTGCAAGTCTAATCCTCCCTGAATTGAAAACCCCCATGAACCTTTGCTCTATTCAACTCTAATCTAAATCTATTCCAGGTATTACCAATCAATTCTGTGTTCAATGGTACTATTGAGTGCGGGCATAATCAGTAATGATAACCATAAATGACTGATATTGCACAGTTTACTAAGTTCTAACAGACTGAACAATAAAACTTATGAAAGCTAAAACAGTCTGGTTATGGTCATTGTACACTTCTTTCTCTTATCCTTTCAAATCCCATCATATGATTTTTTTTTTTTTTTTTTTTTTTATCTTTCTCATGTATGACAGTTAACCTACGAGAATAGGTTGAAGTGAATCATTCTTTTTATGATGAAGTTTTAATTAGTATTATTCCTCCAGATTCTTTTTCCAGAAGGAACAGAGAACAAGTGCATGTTGTTAATATCTGTGGGTCTAAAATCTAGACGACTCTTCAAGCACGCATCATTAAGCAAATGTGCCTTGGTGCAACTCGATTGTGCTTAACTCCCTACTTTAGAATTGATTAACTCTGCCATCTTCCTTCAGAGCAACTATCCCTATAAAAACGAAGAAAAATAAAATCAGAGTGCCAACCTCAGCAAGAGAAAACGATACATAAACGAATGCATTAAGAAGAAGAGGTCAGTGTCAGTTCTTGATGCACTTTACACACTTAAAATATAAAAATATATATTAGTGACACGAGTGTGATATATCGCAGACGGCAACGATACACAAGTACAAATACTGTAGGTAATGGTGTTAAATTTACATTTTTTTTGCATGATCGTGGAAAGGACGTCCAATGATCATTGACTAGTAATGAGCTCTGGCGCGATGTGACATTTGTACAAGATACAGTAAAGGCTCAGGTGACGTATGTGATGTGTGTGAGCACTAGAGCTCATAGAGGCCTAAAGAACCAGCAGTGCTAAGCAGAGAGAGGGAGCTGAGAACTTGTTTTGTTTGAAAAGTGGCCTGAATTTTCAGAGGTTCGGGTCACATCATGAATTCGAGCCCACAGACAGCTGAAGCCTGCACCGGCCAAAGTAAGAGAGAGAGAACAAACCAAACGTATCACTTAAAACAATAAAACCCACACACACAAGTTCACAGGCGGGGAAAAGTTTGGCCAAAGAAGTTTAGAAAAGGACTGGAGGGTCACTGTTTTTTTTTTTTTTTTTTTTTTTTTTTTTTTAAAGAGTCACAGATTGATGGTGCGGTGGAGAGAGGGGCATTTTACATTTAACATGAACATGAGCTTTGTCCTTTGGACAAGTACAAAAGCAATCACTTGAACATTTCCTGGTAAATGTGATTGTCTTCAAAGTAACTTTAAGTTTGTTTTTGTTTTCACTTCCTAAAACACCAGAAAAAGAGTCTTTTTCAGCTACAAACGACACCTGCGCTTAGTAAAGCGCCATGTTCCAAACTGCTCCCCACCTTGGGCAGTACAGACATTTCAGGGCTAGCCCTCTCTCTCACACATACACACTGTTTCCATTGCTTCTTCCTTGCTCAAGGACGGCCCTAGACGATGGAGTCCCAGTCAAAGTCATCCTGGATGTCGTCGGCAGGCATGCGCCGCATCGGGAAGTTTCCTGTCTGCATCATGTGCTGCTGCTGCTGGTTCATCTGTGCATGGTGGCCTACACACACACACACACACACACACACACACACACACACACACACACACACACACTTATAAATACATAACAGGACTGGTTTGTTTGTGTATCAGGATTTTAACATCATGTTTTACATTTTAGTTGCATTATTGACAGACACACGGTTATTCATTACTCAAGTTCCACTTTTCACAAGTTTATATTAAACACAGTCGTGGACAATTTTATCTCTCTGATTAACCTGCTGCATGTTTTTGGACTGTGGGAGGAAAACAAAGCACCCAGAGTAAACCCACACAGATACGGGGAGAACATCTACACCCAGACCGCCCCACCCGGGGATCGAAGCCAGGACCTTCTTGCTGTGAGGCGACAGTGCTACCCACTTCCCACTTCGTCCCGGAGGAAAGCAACACAAGCACAATGAGAGCATACAAACTCTGATTTGAGAATTGAACCCAAGACCTTCCAGCTGTGAGGTGACTGTGATTACCCACCTACACACACACACAAACACACCACAATGTTTACTCCCTGATTTGGTTTCTGTTCTTTAAAAAAATCACTTGCATTCAATGGCATCTTGGTTCACTAAAACATCATTTTGATTGGTCAGAAATTATCATAGGCCCCGCCTCAATTTCTGATACCAGCTGCGGAAATTAAAAATGAAAAAGTTGTTGGAAATTCAAAGTGGCTGATTTGTCCTTGTGTCATGATTATGCCGTAGCAACTGAAGACACAGTTTTCAAGTTTTTTTTCCATAGTTAAACTTTCCAAGTTGCAAAACTATGTCAAAGTTCTTTCTGAATAGTTACATCCCTAGTCATGACAGAAATAGTAGTTATTAATGACTCAAGGTTCATCAGTTGTTTTTTTAATGTCAGTCATGGATGATTTTGTATACAGTGGGTACGGAAAGTATTCAGACCCCTTTACATTTTTCACTCTGATTCATTGCAGCCATTTGCTAAAATAAAAAAAGTTCATTTTATTTCTCATTAATGTACACTCAGCACCCCAACTTGACAGAAAAAAA
>JAYDZG010000025.1:7985676-7995865 GCA_034509265.1 Microcambeva bendego
TACTTTTAATCACTGTTACAATTTTTGTTATAAATTTTGTTGTCCTGGAACAGTACGGGGGATTTTAAAATAGCCCTTATTTACAAAAGTTCGTGATTATAGGTGGTGCAGATACTATATTTGCACTTAAATTAAAATGTATTTATAAAAGAACTAATGTAAATAATCGCTCAGCCTTAGTTCAGGTCGTTCAGATCTCTGTACAGTTCACACTACCTGCAGTCTGGAGACTTTTCCATGGTTTCACACTACATGACCGATCGATGATCCGGGGTTTTACACGACACCATCTACCATCACTGCAGAGTCCCAAACTACTGTCATGAAAACAAAAATGAGTATTGACAAGAGACACAATGAAACCGTGTCCAAAAATGCATGTCGACAAGAAACCAGTGATGAAAAGAAAAAAAAGAACCCGAGTGAAGGATTTGGCTCGGTTACCAGCCTGGATTTTCCTATACGTGGTTAATGATTATTGTTAATCTAATGTTAGTATTGAACTGTAATGTCATGTTTTACACTTTAGGTACATTCATGACAGGAGACGGTTACTCATCACTCAAGCTTCATCAGTACACAGGTCATGTCGAACGTTATATATCGGCAAACTTTGTATCTCCGATTCACCTCACGTGCATGTTTTTAGACTGTGGGAGGAAACTGGAGCACAGACCCATGCAGACACGAGGTGAACATGCAAACTCTACAAAGAAAGGACCTCACGTCTCAAGTCAACAAAGAATACATACAAAGTTATAAAAAGGAGGCAGCCGTGGTCTGGTGGTTAGAGAACTGGGCTTGTGATCAGAGAACTGGGCTTGTGAACAGAAGGTTGTCGGTTCGATTCCCAGAGCCGACAGGTCACGACTGAAGTGCCCTTGAGCAAGGCACCTAACCTCTAACTGCTCCCCGGGCACCATGGCTAGGGCTGCCCACCGCTCCGGGCATGTGTGTTTACTGCCCCCTAGTGTTCACTAGTGTGCATTTGTGTGTTTCACTGCACGGATCAGGTTAAAATGCAGAGAATAAATTTCACTGCAAGGTGATGAAAATAGTTTTCTAAAATCAAAAAAAGTTTTACAGTATATAAAATATAGAAGTGAAAAAAATAAGAACGATAAAACCCATTTCCATCAACTTCTTACGTCTAAAAAAAAAAACAAAAAAAACATGTTGCTGTAATTATGTCAAATAGGGCTTGGTGGTATAATCACTTTATATAAATTGTTATAGTCCATATTAGAAAACACTACTGTGTTTCACTACTGTGAAAACACTAACACTAATTTTGATACTCTAGAAATGTATTATTATATTATATTAATATTATATTGTATATTATATAAGCCCGTTTGGAAAGCTCCAGAGAATATGCTACGTACAGTTCCACATTAGTGAATGTTCAACAAAGACCTTTGCTTTGAAACTGGAACATTTAACATCTGGAATCAGGGAAATACAGAACATGACCAGCCAACAGAGCTGGAAAAATCCCTCTGAATGAGTGGCTGGTGAAGCATGAAGAGAAGAGCCTCCTCAGCTCCTGAGCTGTGTGCAGAGACAACAAGTGCACAATGCAGCTGGCACGACTCCCATTAATCCTTCAGGTGCTCAAAGCCTCATCCAGTCAATTACTACTATTACAGCCAATAGCGCCAGTGAGGGTGCGAAGGTGACAATCTAGCTTCCGTTCTCTCAATTCAGCAAATTCTATGAAAGTCAGAGTCAGATCCCCAACATGTGTTTTATCCACACAGTTTTATTATATATTTGTGCTAATCTGAACACTGTTAAATTAAAGACTGAACTGTAATAATCAATATGGCCACGGCGTGTGTGCCCATAATACTGGTGTTTGAAATGTTTGGTGAGTGAAGAACAAAAAAGGCTTGAATAGATTTAAGAATATTCAATAAAAAATCTTTTTGACAATTATGGCAGCAAGAAGATTAACTGGGTACAAACGATTTAGAAACCAGGGCACGCTGAAATGATCAGATTTCTTTATAATTCATTCTTTCTGCTGAATTATTTAAGCGTTTGTTCATTTCGTGATTATTATTCCAATAAAGAATTGAGTTTTGATTTTAACGTCAGGCTTTACACTTCGATTTCTTCCTTGATCAGGTAGTTACAGGTGATCAGTTCAGATCATTCAAGTCAGACCCTGTCACAGGGAATTCTGTCTCTCCGAATCACCTCAATGGCATGTCTTTTGGAGGAAACCAGAACTCCAAGAGGAAACCCATGTAGAAAAGGGAACATGCAAACTCCACACAGGAAAGAGCCGATCAGAGGAAACCCATGTAAAAAAGGGAACATGCAAACTCCACACAGGAAAGAGCTGATCAGGTCCGCATGGGTATTGTACCCGGGACCTTCTTGCTGTGAGGCGACAGAATGATGTAAACAGACAATCCTGAGCAGGCGGTTCTCCTTCTGCATGTTCTTGGATGGAAAACAAATCCAAGCTTGAAAGAACCATGTTGTAGTCGCAGCCCACTGTACTAATTCATTCTTTTATTCTTGAAACAATACATGAACTACTTCCCCCCCTTTTATTTTAATGGGTAGAGAGGACATCAGTTGCCAAACCCATTCAGAAGGGCGTAACAGGGTCGGCTGATTGGCAGATAGAGGGGGCTGTGCCTCACGCACAAGTGAAAAAAGGCCCCATTCAGGGTTGTGTTAATAAACTTTTGTTGAATTGAATCTTTTTAATGTTAAACACAGATCCTGTCAGGATGAACTTTTTTTAAGGTGTTTAAGTGCACCCAAATTTTCCACATTTAACGCCGCAGTCTTACAGGAACACTTTCTTTGTAATTGTTGTTCACATAGGCAATATTGACTTTTAAATAATTAACTAACAATCTGCTCAACATGAACTTATATGTTTGAAAGAAGATTCTATATATTCTATTGTATATTCACAATTGTGACATTATACAATGATGAGTCTTCATATATCAATATAACATTGATAATAAGGGGTAACAAACCTTTTCCCACAAATAATATTGCATCAAATACAAGCAATGAGGTGCCAATCACTGTGGACGAGCCTCTCAAACTCCAATACCGACCAATAAGAGGACTACACATCTTAAAAGGACAGTTTTAAACTCATTACAGTTTTTATAAGAGCTTTGCTATATTACATCTGGAACATTTTTGGCCTTTTTTATAATGCAGTAAGTGATGAAATTAACATCCATCATATATGCTGTTCATTGGTTTTGTTTATGCGTTCATTGGTTTCGGTTGTATATAAACTTGCATTATAAATATGTTTAAATTTGGAGATGCGCTGACATTTTTACAACACTGTCGGCAAGCCCGGTTTGTGTAGGTTGCTTTGGCAGTTGAAAATCAATACTCACATAGCTGTAAAATATGAGTAAAAGTTAAAAGTGGACTGTGCTTCAAGTGTCCATTTTTATGCCCAGCCAATCAAAATCATAACCAAAAAGAAGGTCGATAGATTGTTCAGAACCCATCTGGATGAATTTGCTGACTGCGCCAACATTGACAGTACAAAGACTTACGAGTCAAGGTGTTCGAGCTCTGCTAAAAGTCAGGCGTCTCAAAAAGACGCATCAGTACCAGGTCCAGTCATTTGTTTTCAGGTTAGCACTGATTAAAAACGCCCTACACGGTACATTAGCAAAGTTAATGCGAAACTGTCATACAAAATGACCCATAAATAAAAGATTGCATAAGAAACGAGAGACTATCGCGCTAAAACCAAGTTCTTATGCCAGACCAGAGTCATTGTCTAAATTAATAGCTAATTAGTTGCAAGAGAGGTTGTGACCGGCAACTTGCTGTCCTAGATGAGGACAAGGGGAATGTAATAAATGTCAAATGGACCATGTTAAATTATGAATGGAAATGTTGTTATACACTTAAGGGCATGTGTTTCAGTTTCTTAAAACAATAACACAATATTTTGAATAAATAAAATATGAATATAGGCAAAATAGGAAACTATTTTACTTTCTTTAAAGCTCACGCAGTCACAAACACACACATTTGGCAACACTTTGATTTAATGCCTTAAAGCAGCTTTGATAAAATGTCTACAAGACTGGATATCTGCACATTTGCTCATTTCTGTTTTGGAACCACAAAAAAATGGAACCACAAAAAAATGGAACCACAAAAATAATGGAACCACAAAAAAAAGGAACCACAAAAAAATGGAACCACATAAAAATGGAACCACAGCCCTCTGCTGGTTAAAGTGAATGTCCATTCATCTTTAAAAATCACTGATTCAAATTGTTGCCCCAAATGACTCAATTCTTATAGATTCTTGGTGATTTGTTCCATCCCTAGTAAAAATCGAACATCGAATCAGTAAATCTGACATTTACGGGAACGCAAAGGGAATGAAAGCAGGAACACAGAAAACAAGGCAATAGCCAGTACAAAAAATATTAGTGCATGTCACCAAAAAATAAATAAATAAATAAATAAGTGCATGTCACAAAAAAAAAATATTAGTGCTTGTAAACTGCAAACTGGCACAGAATCCACAGAACACGAGTGTGTGGGCGTGTCAAGTTGTAGAGTTTTGCTTTCTTGTGAGCCGTTGTTCAGAGTTGTGGAACGATTTGCTCCCCACTTTGCTTAAGCTGTGTGGTAAAGCATCACATGTGAAAAACTAGAGAAACTAGAGAACTATAGAAAGCAACACGGGCAACAAAAGAGTCACCTTCTACCTCTTCAGTGGTTCGATACTTTCAGCGGAAAAAACAAACATCTGGAACAGCAGCGCAAATGCTCGCGGGGAATCATGTCGATGACGCATCCTTGGCTCCCAAAAACAGGTGCAAACGTGGGCTGGTTCTCTAAAGGTTCGAAGAAGCTTGAATAAAGCCGGTTCATCTCCGGTGCACTTCTGGTGACCACCTACTCAGAGTAAGTGAGTGCCAGTTGCGCAAGTGGGACGAGGTGAGGTGAGGCTGGTGGGTGGCCAGACAAGCCCGTGCAGGATCGCAGTAGATGCTGAGTGAATCACCACCACTCCCACCACCAACGCGGGCACTTCTGCTACCACAATTAAAAGCAATCTGAAAAGAATAAATAGAACATAGAACGTTGTGCTAAAAATACTCCACAAACCGCTCAGCTTAATAACGGCGCAGGAGATCTCGAAGAACTGTGTGATGTTCTGTGAAGTGCTCATAATTTCACATGTTCAGTATTCCACCTCTTTACTCATCAGCAACAGAGCGGTGCAAATTTAAACGCTTCCTTTAGAGTGTAATGACTATCCAGACGGGAGTAGCAGATGGAGGAAAAGGAGAGATGAGGTCTGAAGCGGTTTTACATTTAAAATTGCCAGCAGCTTGAGCTTGTGCTGAAAGATAGGAAATCCTCCACCATCCTCTCACCTGAACCGCCAGCGCATTCAAATGACGCCGGCGACTCGACTGTTCCATTAGTAACGAGCAGGAACACTATCTGAAAATAAATAATGCCTGGAAGGGAGGCAGCCGATCCCCAAATCACTTAATAGAAAAACCGTTTCGAGCCGCAGGCTTCCATCACTCTGCTAGCTACCAAAAATTGGAAGCAACCTTTGATCGGTTCGGGTTACTGGCTATTTGCATTTTATAATGAGATCAAAAAGCTCGGTCCAAGGCCCCTAAAAGAAGCCGCCAGTGCACACAGATTTCGAATCTTAGCAGGTTTACGCTCGGTGCGGTGAGTGAAAAAGGCACGAGCTGAACTGTGTGTGTGCATTTTACTGACAGCAAAATGTTTTAATTCAATTTCAAATCTCTTTAATAATAAGATCATATAAGCAAAACTTTTCTTAAACCACTGATCCTAATTAGGGTCGGGGAGGGGTGCTGGAGCGGGCACAAGGCACATGGTAACACCCTGGATGGGGCGCCAGGACAATTCAGTGTCTCCAATCTCCAATCTGGTAGCATGTCTTTGGACTGTGGGAGGAAATCAGAGTACAGCTGCATCTCTGTCCTTTTTTAATCTGATTCTGGTGTGATTTCAGGTATTTGAACCAAATGCATCTAAACTGGTGCCCAGGTGATAAAGCAGGAATTTCCACTCTAATATAGTTTGCAGTGCCTGCAGGGAGGGACGGCTGGGCTAAGTGGGTGGGGTCTTCAAACACGTCAAAGATAGAGAAGTGCTGAGAGTGCACGGCTGAAAGACAAATTCATCGCTCTGAATTGGAACAGAATGGGAGGAAATAAATAAAAAAGGAATCTTAGCTAAACAAACATTGTGTGATGTCATAAGATGACTAGACAGGCCATGACAAAACATAGAACCCTCCTGTGTGTGTGTGTGTGTGTGTGTGTGTGTGTGTGTGCGCAGGTAAACACAGCCCTGATACGTGCATTAAGCCCAGCATGGTGTTCTGTTCTGCTGACATGTATGACTTCAGGTTCTTCAAAACGTTTCCGCTCCTTTTAACTTTATTTTTTAATAGGGATGCACCTTTTTCTCATAACGAGTACTTGCATTTGGGTCCTCGCCCATACCGAGTACAATAACATTGAAGTTCTAACAATGACTTCTAACAATCACCATAAATAAATGAACTTAAAGAAATATAAATATATTACTCAACACAACCACAATAAATTCGTATGCACTAAAACCTATAGATGAATTTATTTTAAACAGAAGGGGGCGCTGGCGCTATATTTTAACACACAAAAAAAATGAATCCATTGTTTTTGACACAGTTTTGCAACTATCTCCAAGAATAAAATGACATTGAGAGTTTAAATTAATAAAAGACAATAATAATACTTCATTGTCCTTTTTTTCTAATAAGAAATAAGACATTGGTAGCCTAGTGAGGAGAGCTTTGGGCTACCAACCAGAGATTGGCGGTTCAATTCCAGGCTCTGCTATGCAGCCATTGTTGAGTCTGCTCAAGGGGCTCTGAATGATGGCTGACCCTGAGCTCTGACCGTAGCTTCCAAACAAGCTGGGATATACAGAGAAAGAATTTCGTTGTACTGTACCTCTGTATAAAGGCGGTCTATTCTATTCTAAAAAGGAAACTTGTTAAATTAATTGTAAAAATGTCTTCAATTTCATGTTTTTAAAAAAAGAAGGAAAAAAAAAAATCACATTGTGAAGTATCGTATCGCACAGTGAGCAGAGTGTATCGTTACATCCCTACATATCATTCTTGTTTTTTTTGTCTTTATTTTCATCAGCAATGGGCAACAGCTCCACTCACATATGCTAAAAGACTTCCAAGCTGCTGACATAACTCATTCAACCAACTGGCTTATATTGCTGTACAAGAGTATCGGTGCCTGGTATCAGAGTAACTTCTACAAGTATGAGTACACGATCACAGTATCGGACCCGATACCTTTACTGGAATCAGTATCAGCGCACCCATAATAAAAATTAGGGTTAAAAACATATTTTAAAGCCATTGACATTTTTTTTCCGATGCAACGCTGCTTTTACGTAATTAAATGAAAATGTTCTTCCACTTAAAGCTTCGGTGAGTGGTCTAAAATGGTGCTATAATCCAGCTGTCAAAATGTAAAAATGCAGAAACTTGCCGAAGATACTTTATTTGTGTCATTTATACTTAATTTGATTTAATTGTAAATTTCTGAGCGTAAGCGTGAAGCCACACCTTGACATATATGTAACAATGAACCCTTCTCTTGATTGGTCCGGACCAAAGAGGATTCATTTTAGATGAGATTAAGTCAGCAAAAATGATTACTGTGGATGCAATGAAGTGTTTTATGATTTTTTTCATGAATATTTCTCAACATCACAGGCTGTGAGTAACTCTGCACCTATTAGTCTAGTTTGTTTGTGTGATTATATTTTTCCTGTTTAAATAAACATGAACTGGAGATTAGCTCTGTGTGAAATGTGTTCACAAATGAACTTGCATGGAAACCAATAAACCAACAGTTTTTGATACAGTGATTTAAATTGGCATTAAAAAGAAACCCACCCAGATGTTAACTCCCTCTCTCAGTCCTTCTGGAAACCAGCTCAGACAGATGAACTCTCACCAGTAAGTGACGTGTTAAGACAATATTTGAAATATTTTAAAGCAATTCTAACACATGTTTGGGATTGATATTGACATCTTAGGCTTGCAGGCGGAAGTCGCAAAATTCCTTTTCCCAGCGCTGACGTTTTCAAACAAGCTGTCCCTGTAGAATTCTAACAGTTGTGTAAACACAGAGGTGAGAGCACAGCTGTCCTCCAAATTTCAGGCCGGCAATACCTGCCTGTTACTACATGTGCAGTGGAACCTGGAATTAATGGCCTAAAAAAGGGGAGAACTGGTCCATAAAATGCGATGCAAACAGATTCGTCAATATGAAATGTAAAATAAATATTTAAATCGGTCATCTGTACTACTGGGGAGAAATGTCATATTTCATGAACATCCATATTCCTTACAGATGCACGTCAGAGGAACAGCACTTTCACTTTCTTAACAAGTTAGTTGGTAGAGCCCATCCTGCATTTTCCAGTCCATCGCGGGGCGAACACACATACACACAATCATTCACCTATAAGGACATTCAGTCTCCCATAACCTGACTGTGGGAATTGGAGCACCCGGAGGAAACCCACATGGACACAGGGAGAACATGCAAACAACACAGCAAAGACCCAGATAACCCGGGATTGAACATTGTGAGGTCACAAGTGTTTAAAGAACCAGAAAATCTCCAAAGGAATGAATCCAGTCTCTGACGCGTTCTCATCCCTTTAATAGGAACATCTTCTCCACATAATAATTCATGATAATCTTAAATACAGTTAACTGCATAAACACATGGTGATTAACGACTAATATATTGCTAATAACTATTAGTTATTATAATTTATAATTGTGTCCAATGCCTAGCAGACACACATTTCTCACCACTTGACCTTTTGCATTATTCTTCGCTCTGAAGTGCAATTATAAAACCTGTATGGTAAACATATTTCAAATCTCAGAAGATAGCAAGAGCTTTCACAAGGTTCAGGTCTCTTATAATCCCCTAACAATAATTTATTGAATGCTATTTAAACCGAGATTTAGTCTGGGCTGCAACCTAATGAGCTGCAGCCACAAGAATTGCCACAAGACAAAATCAATAGGAGCAAAGTTACAAAAACTCCTGGGAGTCGGGCGAGTTACGATGGCTTTAAAGACTACTGTCAAAATCATTAGCCGAGATTGCTGCCAGAAATTCCAATTACCAATCATTAGTTGCTGAACAGAGAACCTGTCTGCCTTAGAAAAGCTTGGAAAAGTCATCTGCGCTCATGTTTAAAGCTCAGTGGTGTGGCTGGTGCACGAGAACCTGGATATTCTTCAGAACAAGACAGATTATAGTTCAGGCTTGTGATTCTTGTTACTAGAAATGACAATAACTGATAAAAATATCCCAGGAGGAAAGACTGGATTTTCAGGAGAGCTCTGTCTTTATAGGTCCGCCTGTCTAATAAAAGTGAACCCCGGCAAATTTGTGGTTCGGGGTTTGCTGTCTCGCAGATTTCTCCCTTGAACCGAACTTAATACTTCATGGAAACCCCCACAGATTTCATCAAATAATTCACTAATAATTCAGTCATTCTAATGCTAAATTATTAAGATCAATATATTTGACTAATTCTGTAACATAAGTTGTTACGTCCCTGCTAAAGGCGCCAGTCTAGGATTGGAACCAGGAACAGTAACTTTACTGTGAGAAGAGTGAATAAAGTTTAAATTCTAACTGGAAATCATAAATGGGTACTGCTGAGTACAGAATGACTGGCAGGATAATAGTGCAAATTCAAAAAGCTCATTTAATACAAACAATAAATGGGTACAATACTAACAACAATATCCAAATTTTAGTAGAAGCAACAAACGCTTTTCACAGAAAATTCCTATAAGCTAATCTTATTAGAGGAAGAGAACATGAACGGAAAGAAAACCAAACTACCCTGCTGTTGAAGCTTAAATTAAACTAAATATCTAAAACACAGCTTACTATCTACTCCAAGCTACTCTACCCAAAACTACAGGGGTGGTGTCCGCCCTTTTACCTGGTGTGTCTCCACAATGTATAATACCTACATGGTGGAATGTCAGTTTTATTTACACTAACTAGTCTGTTTTCAGCCCCAAGTATAGCATAGACCAAAAGATATATACATATATATA
>JAYDZG010000025.1:7995965-8009885 GCA_034509265.1 Microcambeva bendego
CGATCTGAAGACGTCTCAAGAGAGGTACACACTGAACACCAGAGATGTTGAATAATTCGTATTAAGTCTCAGCTCAACCTTTCCAGTTAAGACTGGGCAGCACATGAACAACGAATGAAAAGTTTAAGACACATTAAAAGCCAAAATCTATGCAAAAATTTAACCGGTCTTGGGGGCTTCCAACATTACTGGCATGACAAGGAGATCCAGCTTGAGATGAACAATGGAGTTTCAGGTTGTGCAAACAGCAGCTGGCTATGTGGAGATGTTCCTGAGCGGTCTTTTTTAACAGGACAATTCTGCAGTTCACAATGGCCACCTGATAAAGGACTTCTACCAGGAGAAAAATGTCACTCTTTTGGACCATCCTGCATGTTTCCCTGATCTAACTCTGATTAAGAACATTTGGGGATGGATGGTAAGGGAAGTTTACAAAAATGGACATCAGTTCCAGACAGTGGATGGCCTTCATGAAGCCATCTTACACACCTCGAGCGACATTCCCACCAACCTCATGGAAACAATCACATCAAGCCTAAACGATAGTTTGACATGATAAAGAAGAATGGTAGAGCTCCTCCTTACTGATTCTCTTTTGAGGAGGTTTTCTTTTTTTGAGCTATGGTCTTAAACTTTTGATCAGTTGATGAACAGCCTATTTCAGTTAAATATGTTTTTTTCAATACATTCCCTGCCTTGTCTCTTGCTCCCATTTCTATGTTTAGCATTGTGAAGCTCTTAGAACCTTAGAATCCAAGTGCAAAATGCAAATTCTTGCGATGTTTGATTGGTCTTAAGATGTCTTAAGAGTGTACATAAATACAATAAAAAGCGAAATGTTACAAAGTATTCATACCTATCTGACCTTTTCAGAAGCCCGTAACAAGATCATCAAAAATCAAAAACTGAATTTGAGGATTTGAATCCAAGTTTATAAAATAAAGAGTTAAAAAGAGAATTCAACAACTCTAATGAATTATGGCAACAGTACATGTAAGATTGGTAATAAGTCTTTATAGACTGACGTAAACATTGGCTTCATAAAAAGAGGAGGTAAAAACACGGATGCGATATATTCGGTCTCTTTTGCAATGACGCTACAGTGGCAAAATCTATCAGCGATAAATGTCAACTGATTGGAAAGCTCATTCTAATATCAATTCCCATCTCCGCTTTTTAAAAGGCAATCAGCATGGTTTCATCTCTGTATGTCACCCAGTCGTTCAGATGAGGAGACAGCAGTGGCACTCTGGCATAATGGAGTTGTGTGGAGGCATCTGGCATTAATAATCCAGCGTGTGGGGAAGTTTTGCATCTCTATCAATGATCGACGTTCTTTATTCACAGTTCTGTAACGGCAGCTTCTCTGCTTGGTTTAAAAACCGTCAAATAACGGCACTTCGAAAGACTAGAACTGTTCCGCCACCAACTAAAAACTGATGTTTGTGAATCATTTACTAGCTCAGAACGATCTGTGGCAAAACATCTCGACAGCACGAGAAATGGGGATAATTTCACACATTAACCTTGGCTGTCTCCTCCTGCCTGAATTCAGGCCTGATTTGGCACGCTGATTGAATTGCAGTGGAGTGGCTGTGACTCGCTCGCATGCAAATGCGTCCTGACGGGCAGAAAGCAAGACCCCGGCAGATCATTTCTGCACCGCTCTTACCTTCCAGCCGCTGCCCGCCTCTCTGTAGTAGGGGAAATTATCACAGATCCACTGGTAGATCTCGCTCAGAGTCATTTTCTTCTTCTGCGAGCTGTTAATGGCGAACGTGATGAGGCTGGCGTAGCTGTACGGAGGCTTGCCGTCCTTGTGCTGCTGCACCTCCTCCTGGTCCAGCGTAGTGTTGTGGTCCAGCAGGGTGCTCTTTTTAGCCATTCCTGGCCCGTGGGCGCTCTGGGCATCTGCCTTTTGGATGGCCGCTCGCATGGTCAACTGCGGAAGCCAGTCCATGGAGGTCAGACTGCTCTCCAGCTCCGACGTCATGGTGGATGGAGCAAATGGAGATTTGGGGGAAATTTTGGGATAAAGTGCGCTAGCTCCTTCAGGTTGGAGCCGAAGCCCCTCAGAAGATCGCAGGTCGAATCTGCAGAAAAACACAACGTGGGGAAGTTAGTAATTGGCCAGGAGTTAACCAGTTTAAAAATGCAATTGAAATAATTTGATGCTTATTCAGATCGAGAGCCGAGCGGAGTCAGAGTTTTAATTGAATTGTGCCTCCTGCAGGTATAGGTACACCCATAACGAGCACTACAGTTCTAACCTGTAGCTTTTATATTCATAGATAAAATTACATCTCCTTTAATAACTGATTTTATACTATTTAATAATGAACGATGGGACAATTTACCATTTAAGTAATAAAGCTTTTTTTATTGTCGGAAAAGTCCTACATCTGGATCACTGTAAATCTATTTATTTATATAAAAAAGAAGAAAACTAAAAGATGTGACTATGTAGCATTATGGGCAAGTCTGCTCATAATAAGCACACTGATTGTAAACATCAATTGCAACTTATGAATGTCTAATTAGCTCTTGTAATTATATGCCTGCCACTAACGACTACTTTGTTTACTTGATTAATCTATTGATTTTTTTTTTCAAATTAGTCAATTTATTTAAATGATTCTTTTTACTCCAAAAATGTATTCCAGAATCCCAATTAAGCTTTTTTAATTTTATCAAACTGTAATGTAAACAGGGTTTATGTCCATATCAAATTCTCAAGTGCTCCATATTAAACAAGATGAGCACAACATTGGAGCCGTGCATCCTTATTATTAAGTGTTTTATGTTTTCTAAAGGAAACACCAGTGGACAATGTAAAAATATATGAGAACACAAGTCCAGTCAATTTTATTAGTGTAGTGATTTTTACTCTAGACATTGTCACAAAGCAGCTTTACAGAGTTTAGGACCACCAGACCAAAAAAACCCTTGTCCTAGTTGTAAATAATATGATTTACACCAAACTCCCGGACACCCGCAATTCAATGTTGTACTAACTAACCAGATCGGTTCTAATCAGCACATTTTAAAGGCAGAGGAGCTATTGTGGCACTTTGCAATAGGTGCAGATCTGCAGACACACACTGGGGCTGCAGCAGTGCGGGCTGGCCGGGCCGTCTGGCCCACTTTAAACCTCCGTCCCACACACATTGGTGCGCTGACTCACGCGGCTGTAATCCGAGCCGCTAACCGAGTAAATGATGCGGAATTATTTTCACAACTGCCAGCCAAATGGAGGAATAGCAACCAAGGAATTCTGATTCTCCTGAGGGTAGTAACCCTCTGTTCTCCGCTTCCACGGTGCTCGCTCCACCTCCGTCTGAGTTGTAAACAAGGCACGGAATTGTCAGCATGCCTCGTGCCAGCTTGTGGCTGCGCTCTACACCCACAAACAACCTTGTGTTTTGGGCACCATGCCCTTACTGCTCTTAAAATAGAAAAGAAGGATCCTTGTGCTGACAGAAATTCTGTTGCTGGGACAACTACATGGGAGGGAAAAAAGATCCATCCAGGGTATATCCCATGGAATATTTTAAAGTTGAGTAAATATTTAAGCTGAGTAAAATCACTATGTTGTTTTTTATTAATTTAACAGGTACAGAGAAAGACCCCAAATAACTTCTTTACATGAAAGTAAAGTTCCTATTATCTTAATAATCTACACACCTCTGTTAAACTCTGGGTTTTTAATAATGTAAAAATCAGCAGAAGTTCAGTTTCAACTTTTTAAAAATATCTTTATTTAAACATTTTCTTATCTTTTTCTCTCAACTTTTAGCCCATGTGTGTCATGCTTCCTCTCCACTCACTGGCACTAGCCGAGTGTATTGAGACACACACACCCTGATCAACCCACTCCTCCCCTGCCTCTGTGAAGGTGCTACGAACCAGCCAGCAGAGGTCGCAGTTCCATCATTCCATAATCTGAATATGAGGTCAATAGTTGTTTATGTGGCCACGCCACCCAGCCGGTGGGAAGAGCTGAGATTCAATACGATGTATCCAGATCGTAGATTCTTATAATATGGCTGTGTTCAAAATGACCATATTAATTAACATAGGGAGTGCTACCTACCATCAATTAAAGTGACACTGATTTACCCGTAGCTAACATTTATTCAGTTGAATTTCAGTTTAGTCAAAAACTCGATAATTAGAGCCCTTAAAAATAGGCAGGTTGCACCAGGAAGGGCATCCAGCAAAAAAAAACAAATAAAGACTTTAAAATGCAGTGATTTAATTGTTTGCCAGATATTTACAGCATTTAAATGATAAACTACTATTTAAAATACAGACATTTATTCCTTTAAAAGTAGCTGTGTAGCTTTGGGTTAGGCTTCATTTCATTCACAATCCCTAATCCTTAAAAAAGAAAAAAAAACTATACTTAAACCAAGTATTTATCTATAATGCTTTATTTCTTCTGGTCTTATTCTCTTTAAACAAGGCTAAAGTAGTAACACTGTACCTCAAAACAAGATTGCTTTAACACCCTTGTCTGTTGCCAAAAATAACGTGATCTAAATATAAATCAGAATGTTTCAGGTCAAGTAATCTCGGGTTACAACTCATTGTAAAGCAGCAAAAATTGGCTTTATGCACCCAAAATGGTGCAGCTACATAATCCATAGTTCTGATCATAAAACTTGAAAGTAATTTGGTGTAGCTCATGGTTTCGGTTCAAGTCGTGTAGACATACCTACTACACCATGCTTACTATCCACCCACATTTAGTGAGTCAGCAGAGCAGCAGTTGTTTAAAGTTCTGGACTATGAGATGGAAAGAAACAGGTTTAAACGCCACCACAGCCAAACTGTCACTATCTGCCCTCTGATCAAGTTGATTCTTGGACTATAACCTGTCCGAACTGCAAATCACATTTTAAAGAAGGATCTCCCAAAAGACTCTAAAAGGGTTTATCAGACTAATCTCCAAATTTCCTAGAGCTATTAAAAGCTCAGGTTTTCAGGAGTTTTGTTTCATGCTGCTTTCATACACGCTGAAATTTACAAGTAAACTTGCAGCCTTGACCAAGAATAGCAAATGATTTATTCACAGAATACCCACTAAAATGTGCAAAATCAATACTTTAGGCTGACCTTCACTAAAGCCGGCACGAAAAAAAATTAAATACTGATTTATTTATATTTACAGTGGAACCTTGACTTACGAACATTTCAGAGCCTATTAAATTCATGTTAAACATATTTTCCAATAAGAAATTATGTAAACAGAATTCATGCCAGACGCCCACCACCCCACACACAAACCTAAAGCTAAGTCTTTTTTATTATAAATACAATGCTTTTCAATAAATATTAATTAATTGAATGGACATTACTGTGATACACATAAGACACACTGGCACTGTACTGTACATTAACACACTTCACATATCAATACAATTCTTTTTTCTCACAGCGCTTCCTCTGAACCTTCTATATGGTAATTTTGATATTGACTTAAAATGTCAAGGAAACACCGGGAAAAACACCGGTGTCCAAATGTTCACTCACGGTGTGTGCTGGTGTGTTCAAAAACCTAGTGAGCTGCCTTGCTGTCTTACAGCCTACATAAGAAAGTATCTAAGAAAATGGATTGTAAAAGGACGTGGCCTTACAAATCAAGTCATTCAAATGCTTACTAAGCTCTCACAGTGTGCATGATGCCATTCAAACCATTTGGATGAGGTGGCACAAAGCACTAACATGGCCTTCACAATTTAATCGTTTTCTGTACATGGAAGATCTGAAGAGCTTGAATATGCAGTTTTTCAACAATTTTATACAAATTAAAAATATCGTGTTTCATTTCCATGTAAATTACGGTTTGTAACCAAAAATTTGTTTGCAGGTTAAGAAGAAAAAAATCTTTTTTTTCTTTCAAACATGTAACAGTAATTAAGTTAAATGTGTGTTCCATTCAACAGAATCCAACCAGTGGTCTCTAAATCAAAGGTAAAGCGTTTATTAACACTGTATACACACAGACCAGGCCTTTAATGTGTAATTACATTAAGCTGAAACAAATCCCTATTTCAAGTCCACAAGTTCAAACCTCAAGTCCCATCCTTTTCCAACAAGAGAAAAGCGGTGTCTTAATTAGCACGCCTCTTCAGAGACAGCCATTTAAATCAAAGCCAGTATTTCCATTCATTAGCCCCGGCCATGAGAGAAGTGCGGGAAATAGGGGGTCATGTGCCTGTTGGCGTGGGAGAGTGAAGGGCCTGGCAGCTGCTCTGCTCAAACATGGAGGTCAGCCAGTCCAGCCCAATAAAGCCAGCAAACCCTCGGGAACAGATTCCAACACTCGCATGAAAGCGCTTTGATTTAGCAGCTCTGCTCGTTCCACAACACCAATGCTGCTTTTTAAAGTACTGGGGCCCTTTGTTCCACGCCAAAACTTCATATCCGTGTTTAACAAAGTCAAAATAATGTAAATGAATCCAAGTTAACGATCACTGTTAACATTCCCTCACTTTGCACATCAGTAAAGGTATAGAAAAAAAAACTTTTCCTGTGTGATATACAAATTGCTGTGCAAAAGTTGTGCATTTGGCGATTTATTTATTAAATTAAGATTTTAAATGTCATGCTTAACACACTTCGGTTACACTCACGACAGAGACACAAATTATTCGTTACTCAAGATTAGTCATTTGACAAGGTTATATCGAACAATTCCGTATCGCTAGTTCACCTCACTTGCACTTTCCGGACTGTGGGAGGAAAGCGCCAGGAGGAAACTCATGCAGACACCAGGAAACTGTGCAAACTCTACATAAGAAGAAGCACCAAACCTCAGGACTCAGCCTGGACCACGCCACATTGCTACAGTAATCCAGGCCAAAGCAGCCCCAACTAAATATCGAGTGCTGTACATGCTCATACTTTTCATGTTCATACATTTCAGTAGGCCAAAATCCTTTATTTGTATTGGTCTTAAGTAATATTCTAATTTTCTGAGATACTGAATTTGGGATTTTCATTAGTTGTCAGTTATAATCATCAAAAGTAAAAGAAATAAACATTTGAAATATATCAGTCTGTGTGTAATGAATAAATATAATATAAAAAAATAACTTTTGAGTGGAATTACTGAAATAAAGCAACTTTTTCATGATATTCTAATTTTATGACCAGCACCTGTATATATTTTTGCAATCATTTTTAAAAGTGAGGTGTGTGGCGTCTCCTGTCGGAGCGGATGGTTCTGATGAGAAGTCAGAGGGCAGAAAAAGCATCCGTTAAAGAACGGTCAAAAACACGGTGATGAGAATAATGCCAACAGTGTACAATCTCTTACAAGATAAAAACTGTATTTAGGTTTTAAACCAAGTCTTTGTTTGAAAGGCTTTAGTGAGCAATTTACTGTAAATGCTTCACTGAAAATAAAGCTGTACAGTACAAAAAATATAATGCATTATATACTGATACCCTGCATGTTCAGCAATGCCAACACCTGAAATTGTCTCAAACAGTGACAAGCTATGTAGTGAATACACTAGCAAGTGAATACGCTACATTTGTAGTACTACGATACAGAGCTTCACTGTAATGCAAAAATTGAACATGTGACAAATCCACGGCAATGACACCCTGGCTGCATTTTTATCTTACAAGAGCCGAGCCAACGTGAACCCTTGTTTTACCGAGGACGGACACGCTTTCGTTAAGGTTGCAAGCGCTTAACTTCTTTTTCGGCATTTCTTTCTTCATTTCTTAATTTTGAAACGGCTCTTTTAAAAGAACGGAGCCAAAGATGCAGCTACCTTCAGAGAGCCATAATTCCAATCACTATTCAGCCCCTGTCGGAATGCTGCTGAGAAAAAAATCTGTGTGTGACGTGAGTACGTAAATCTGTGTGATGAGGCCAGAATCATTCCTGAGAAAACCTACCCGACCACTCGATTTTAAATTCTATACATCAGACTGTGCGGGGACAGCTGCACCAGCACACTTAGATTGATTACAACATTTACTCACCACTCAGGAATAATACTGGTTTTAATTTAAACAAAAAAAAAATCTTAGACTGCAGCTTTAAGTAGTATAAACAAGACCTTGTTCTGTTGTGTAGAGCAACTGCCCATTCAATTTTACATTAGCAAAGTGCACACTAGCAAGTGCAGTCTACTTTCATTAATCTCTGTGTTATCCTGAACATGCTGATGTTAATAAAGCAGTTTTGTTGAAGGTAAAATTGAGTCTTCTCTAAAATAACAGCACTCGATATGTTGGTTTTCTTTTTGGCTAACAACACTTTTTCATTTTCTTATATAAGTAGGGTACATTTTGCTGAATTTACGTTAAAATTTATGTTACAAATTAGTTTATTCTATTGTTCTAAATAATTCAGCATTATGAATTTATTGTGTAAATATTATTTATTTACATCATTATTATATTAAACGATGGTTTAAAGTAGTTAACAAGTAGTAGTATGTCCTGCTGTAGCTTGTAAAATGACACTTCATTGTTGTTGTACGTTCTCCAGATCAATATGGTGAACTAAAAGTAACAGACCTTTTTGTTTGAAAGGACAGAATCACTGTTAGCTAGGGACTGTAGAACCCTCAGAGAGCACTGCATGAGAGACTTTGACAATCTGTTAAATCCCCTTCAGGAAAAGTGCCTATTTCACATTAAGTAAAGAACCAAGAATGACAACCATGGATGGTTGAGCCAATTAATTCAAGTATCATTCGGAAAGTCAAAAATTACCATAAAGAAAGCAGTGAAAGCTCTTTTTAACTGACAATTACTTTCACTATAAATAATCTTCCTATAGTTACTATAAACTTTTACAAACTGACCCAACCTTTCTGGAAATGGAGTTGGATAACCATACAGATATTGTTTCAAAGCAACTTAACAGGATCCACAAGTGACAGATCACCCAACCCCCTGAAAGGTACCAAACTCAACATGCACCCTTCCTCAGGGTGGCCACAAAAATAAGGAGAATAAAGTTACCCAAGGTTGAAAGTGCAAGCAGACTAGCATCACCAAATCAGTTACAAGTTCTTGTCATAGGTACATTAGCAGGCAATAAATATTACCAAATATCACAACAGTGAATTAAAAATTTAAAAAAGAGATGCAAATTAATATTGTAGTAATTATAGAAGCTGCAGAGTCCCAGAGGCAGAGGTTTAGAGTAGTAATTAAACAAATGGGGGATAAGGTCAGGACTCAGGGCACCAAAAGCAGCCATAACTACTCCAGTGCACCTTGACATCAACAGTGCTTAAAAGAGCTTAAATAGTTGAAGCTTTTCTTTTCTCCGTATTTGGTAGTTTTTTTAAACAATAAAATTCATCCCAGCAAACTGATAAACAACAATAAATAATTTTTCTAGTGATTCATCTCTACAGCCTTGGCAGTACATTCAGTACAGTGTTTAACACATGTAAGCATGTGAACGGAACTGTCTGCGTGCATTAGCAAGCAGTTGTCTGTACTGCCTGTTGGAAGATAGTAACTTGGCTTTGGAAGAAGAGAATTGAACTTTGTGAGATCCCTCTGCACCACCTATAAGATCTGGCACTCTACCTCAAAACAAAAACAGTGATGTAACCTAGTAACAAGGTATTGGCATCTCAGCGTAACCGAAACTCAGGCCGTACCTTACATATCAACAACGTTATTACAGTGAGTGGTGTGGCCCCACGTCATCTTGGTGATTGCAGGAGGGGGGAATAACAGGGAGGGGTGGGGAAAGCCTTTTACCTGCCCACTTGTCAAAAGGACATTCCTCACTTTTTCCAGCCCCAAGGCAAAAGGCTCGAGAAATTGATAAACATCAAAAACAGCAACAGTATACTTGTGGGTTTTGGAGAGAAAGATTGTAGTTTGTTTATTGGGATTTTAACACCATGTTTTACTGTTTGGTTTCCTTCATGACCAGAAATGGTTACTCATTACACAATGTTCATCTCTATCCACAAGTTTAAATCAAACACAGCCAGGGACAATTGATTGATTGAGACATTGGGAGTGTTGGAAAACCTAAAAAAAACTTCTGTACACTGATGCCGTCCTTTGCGTGCTCCTGAGAAATCCTGGATGTTATCTATATATTTACTGTGGAACAAATTAGCATATCATACATCTTTATTTGTGAAGGATATCCCAGAATTCAGTGTGGCAGTGACACATTCGAATTACCTGACTTTAAAGAACCTTCACTAGTTAGATAGCTTCCTATGGAGCCAGTAAGATGTAGCAGGAGTCATCAGAGGAACACATCCAAGGAACAACCGATTACTGCTGACGGCAGTTCAGACCCTGCAAACGGGTCTACTGTCTATTCCATGCTGTTAAGTCACTGGGTGTCCTGAGCAGCCTCACACTGATCTGCTGGTAAAAGAAACATGCTGCATTAATAACGCTCGACATCTCAGGTGGTGCCTTCTTTGAGCACAACACCAAAGCTACCCGCCGCTGGGAGCAAATCCCACCCCAGTGGTCCGGAGAGACCATTGTATGCATGTACTGCATAATTAATCTGCCAATCAAAGCAAAGTGTCACGGAGGCTATGATGACATGGAGCAGCACATTCACGGGGGTGGCTAATAATCAGAAACGCGGCACATGAAAGGTCCATGGCATATTTTTTAAAAAGGACTATCGGATGAGAAATGCATTTAAATGAAATTCAAACTAAATGAGTGCTAATCTAAAAGTCTTCAATAGCTTGTATTCTGAATAGGGCTGCAAGTTGGATCTGGATTTCGACTCATGAAAGGCGGACGATTAATGGTTTTATCCTTCGTGCCTAAAGTGCATCACAACATGGAGCTGGAGCTACAAATAGAGCATTGATACAAACTGTGAGATATCAAAAAAGAAATCTTTACAGGCTAATAAGTTGCATGATGAGGCATGAGAGTTGCAGCCAGACAAGTCAGGCTTTGTAACCGTCTATAGTGATACATTAACTTACAAAAAAAAGGAAGGAAGGCATTTGAATTTATGCAAGTGTAATTATGCCATTTGGGGATATTAGAGAGGTTTTCCCAGCAGTCGGTCGCCGCATGCTGCGTCTTTGAAAGCCGGGCAGCACAGAGCTGCACATGCTGGCAAACAAGGCCTCGAGCAATTGTTCATTCCAGGGGCCCCTATGATGGCAATACTGGGTATTCCAGCAATTCAATAAAGCCTTTCCAGTGAATTTGCATGCTCATCGAGAGTAGGACTTGTCTTCACGTCCCCCCAGCAGCTCGGCTGTGAAGTGCCCTTTGTGTACAGAGCAGCAGCACCTGACACCAACCATGCAAACCCAATTACACTGCTCCGTTTGCCTGGGGCTTGCACATTAGCACACATTCCCCCCTGAGATGCGCAGACCAGTGCCAGCCTGGCAGTCGTTCGTCACAGCCTGCTGCTGAATCACAAATAAACCACTTAAGGCTCTGGCAAAAGGACCATTCGTCCCAGCAGTCTACAAAGCCATTTTCTCATCAGAATTCCCTCGGCTCTTTCATGTGCAACAATTAAATATCCAGTTCCTCCTCGATTTACGTCTTCTTTAAAGAGGCGGCGGAGTGAGGCGTCGGTGCTGTGGTGGAGAAAGTTAGAATAAAATGACACTTTCGCAGTCACAGTGGAATTGAATGGTGCTAAATTAAAGGTAGCACAAAAGGTGGGGAAATGTGGTCTTCAGAATGCATTTCGGACAAAGAAATCATATTGGAAAGAAGCTCATGCTTAGAACCACGTATGCACCCATGCCACTTTTTCCTCACACCAAGTAGGAGTAAGAGTATTTGCATTTGGGTGATGTCAACACCGAGTACAGATACTAACTACAACATAACAGTTCTAACAGCGAGTTTATTTAATTATTTATGGTGATTGTCAAAGTTAAAGCAGTATAAATGTATTACTCAATAACACAACAACAGTTACTTAGTCACTTCAAACCTATAGATGCTTTCAACTTAACATCCCAGCAAAGCTTAAATCATTTCACACAAAAATAATTAGACCTTATTTTCCTTATTTAACTTAAACACAATTGTACGGTCTTAAGTGGTCTTACAATAACCTGTGACTTTATACAACAGTGAATCTGTGCAATATTTACATTTTAAAATGACCCCCACCCTACCTGTCTTCCTTTATTTAAAAAATGAGAAAGCTCTATACCCAGATTCACCCAAACAGCTGCGAGGCTCGTTTTGAATAGCCAGTCATAATGAAGAACAAGTTTGGAAGAGTTTTCATGTCATTGTTATTATTGTAGTCCTGTAGCTTTTTCCAGTACCAGAAAATAAAGACTAGAACATGAACATGGTATCGGTGCATTCCTACTTACCATAACGTTTGATTTCATTAATTTTACAGCTCTACTTCACTACACACTAAACCACATTTTGGACAGCAAACGGGCGAGTCTTGCACATACATTCTGTCTACATGATTTATCTCACAAATTCACATGAATGTGAAAAATGTGGCTTGGTACTATCTGGCTTACTCTAATGTTCTGAAAACCTTGTTGAGATGCAAGCACAGCTCAAAAGTACCGGCTAACTACCGAGCACCAATTCTACGTTTCAATAATTCCAATCACAAACGAACATCATTTTCCAGGTTAAAGAGGAAAAGTTCATCGTTTCAACAAAAGAAAAACAAATAAAGGTGAAACAGACCACAGACACCGTTCTACTTTCCATCAGGTAATTTTAGATTTGCTTGAAGATAAGAAGCTGTGACATTTCTGGTGTTACTGATATCTGGTTTTCTTGCACAAGTGCACTATGTACAACAATATTTTTTAACAACCTAGTGAGCCAAAACTCATCATTGCTTATAAACAGCTAGGTATGAGAATAATAATTCTATGCCCTAATAAAAACAAACATCAACAGCTACTTCATGTGTGGTTATAGAGTTGAACTGTCATGATTAGAGAATGTAGAGTAATGATTACTGTTATTAAAACAAAGCAAAAAATTACTGGACTAGTAATCTGAAGGTCGCTGGTTCAAAACTCGCCACACCAGGTTGCTGCTTTTGGGGCTCTTGAGCAAGGCCCTAAACTCTCATTGCTCATACTGTATACTTATACTGTGCTGTAAGTCACTTTGGATAAAGGCGCCTGCTAAATGCGGAAAATGTAAGCGCATGAGTGAGTGCAAACTGAACCACTGTCCTAAATGACTTTTTATACGAATTCAGTGGAATCAAAACATGTGTTTTCTTATTTATTACAAAGATTCATTATTTTTTGTTCATTTGTTTCCTGTACACAGCTTCTAATTATTTTTTTTTTTTTTTTACTTTTTACTGGGAAAGCCAGGAGGATGAATTTGTTTTCATTAGGAGAAAACAAATACATATTATATATTTATAATTATATTATTAGTTTATGAAAATGTCTATATTATTAGTATACACAAAATGTCCTTCAAATGTAATTCCCGTCTTGGAAGTCAGGTAAACAGCAGTTATGATTTTTATAATACAAATGTAGTAATAACTAATTTAAATTGTGTAATATTCTCTGTATTGAAGTGGCTAAATGTAATTTGAGAGTTATATGATAAGTTTTGCCAAAGGTCAAATTTTGTTGCAATTCCCATGTCAATGTGAAATGTCTTGATAACATAAAACACATAAAATTTATTTTTAAAACCATGTTAATGTAAAAATTACTTGATAGCAGAACCTCCATAACACAGCTACGTAAGGTTGAGCAGGGAGGTGAACAATGTCAGCAGTTACAGGTGAAAATAAAGACTAAAGTATGTTGTAATGAAATTTGATTGTGAATATAATAATGGTGAGCAGAATTCATGGATCGGAGTCTGCAAAAAAAACAAACCATGGCTTAAAGTTAACTTTTCAGAGAGACCAATATAGAAGTTGAAATGGACACTGATAGTAAGATC
>JAYDZG010000025.1:8054043-8084843 GCA_034509265.1 Microcambeva bendego
GACTGCATCCTGATGGCTAGCCAGCTACATGCACACTCTGAGTAAAATGCCACACTGTTACATTGTGTGCAGAATTAGGCCTAGAATTGTCTGGTTTAAATAACCCAGATTTTCTCGGAAAGAGGTCACCTTGTTGGCCACACATGTTCCAGTATATCCTTCTGAGTCAGTAGTAGTTTTACATATGCAGATCATCTATACATCCATACAATTACATACATTTGGTATTTGCAGAAATTGGTTTCTGGCTCACAAATTATTCAGTGTTCCCTGAAGTCTTAAAAGAAAATTATGTCCAGTATGGAAAAATGCATAATTTTGTAAACTTGCATTGCAATGTTTTTTTAGAACATGGCCCCAAATGATAAGCCATGACCCATCCTTGCTTTAGATAACAGCTTTTAGAAAATGGGTCATACCCACTCTTGATTCTTCTATCCTCTGTTACCAATTCTCCTGTTTATTGTAGGATTCTTCAAAATAGTGGATTCTGAATAACCTTTCCGGTCCCATGTTGGCCCCTACCCATCTACTGTTTGTTACACATGTTCTTAAGCTTTAGAACTAGTGTTTGAAAGAATCATAATTTAAGCTAGTTAAAAGACTAAAATTGAATTAAAAGGTTTCGATAGCTAAATTGTTTGAATTTAGAACGCTCACTGCTTTACACACAGTTATCACAGATATCACACAGCGACATGAGTAGTACAGAGGTATAAGAAAAATTAAGACATTGATTCTTTTCATTGTTATTGTTCTGCTGGCTGTGTGGTTTAATGCCACCAACATTTGTTCTCTTAAAATGTAGGGTTGATTGCTTTAGTGTTAATAAATCTCACCGTTCATTAGAAGCAGATTTAAATTATTACCTGTGTAACTATCTCAATGAGTTTATTTTAATTCATTAAAATCACAACTATGTATTACTTGTAACAGAAGGTATATGAGTTAGCATTAGCAATAAAAAATGTTTGCCTTGGAAGATTATTTTACTAATTTGGTACCATGGCAAATGGAAAAAAAAAACGGAATTCAGCTTAATATATTCACAACTTTTATAATACAATTAATTTGTAAATCAAATAAAACATATTAGCAACAGTGTAGGCTAAAAGGAACAGAAAGCACCGTTTGTAGCATACTTCAACATAGTACTGTGATTTATTTGCTGGACGTTCTTTTGAGGTCTCAGAGGCTTAAAGCTGATGCACGACACATGGATAGAACCAGTTTGCATGTTCTCACTGGACTTTCCAAAGTTAAGACTGTAAGATGCAATCTCATAAAATGTTTTAATATTGCATTTATACTTTATAAATACTTAAACTTTGCCCCATCTCACATCTTGGTTTGGTACCATTACATCTAAATGTATTTGTATATTTTTAAATACAAATAATTTAATCAGTGAAACATTCGAACACTGGCCATTTATCTAAAAAAAAGCAGACAGCAACCAGAGATCTAATCTGGATTGTCAAAACTGTAAAGCCCGATACAGCCTGTTGAGAAAAACGTACATAAATTACAAGTTAAAATAATGATAAAATTGAACAGTTGACTCATTTAATTATAAAATCGATCCATATTTATTCCTGCTCTTATTATTTTAACAATGACCACCAATGTTGATGAGATGTAAATCAAAATATTCATGTAAATTAAAACCTTCAGCCAACAAAATCTATCAACTACATTACATTATATTCCAGTAGGTGATTAAAACATAAAACCCCCCTGAGTTTTACCAGTGTAGAGAAAGTATCTGTTGGTCCTCTCAGTTTTATTTTGTGGGTGCCTTAACTGGGTTGAGGGTACTGTCTCCTTTTTGCTTTGAAATACTTTCCAAGTGAATGTAGCATTAGCCACAATGGGGACATGTGGATTTTTCATGGCATATGATCGTGCTTACCTAAATGTTGAAATAGTTACTGATGAAGTTAATAAAAGTTTAATTTCTTCTGACTTATTGAAAATAATTTGCCCATGATGTTCTTGCTAACCAGTTATTTGTAACTGGAATTTTGTAATTCTTAGTAACTGGTTGGATTACCTTTTGCATTAATGACTGCACTAATGAATCACATATTTGGGGTGGCACGGTGCATAGTCACAGCTAGAAGGTTGTTGGTTTGATCCCCAGAAGGGGAGGTCCAGGTCCTTTCTGTTTGGAGTTTGCATGTTCTCCTTGTCAGCGTGTGCTCCAGTTTCCTTACACAAGTCATGCATGTGAGGTGAACTGGAGATATATATTTTCCATTACTGTGCTCAATATAAGCTTATGTACTGATGAAACGTGTGTACTGATGTAACCAAAAGTGCAAAGTGATGTCAAAATCTTAATAAACAATATTTGGTAAAACATATTGGGAGATCCTTCTAATCAACAGGTGTATATCATTGATTCATAATAAATGAGATGTGTCTGCTTGGTTCCAATAGTTTTGGACAGGCTTGTTCCAGCATGAATGTGCTTCTCCACACATTTACCGTGATTAGGTTTGATGAGTGTGGTGTGGACAAGCGTGCAGGTAGAGCAGTGGGATTTTTCCATTGCATACCAACGTAGAGAGTCCGAACTCCCTGTATGAATTTCGGCATTACCTGTTGGCTAGGTGTCACTAGCAACTAGGATGCACCAGTGTGCCGTAGCTCCCAAGTACGGATAAATAGGAGGGTTGCGCCAGTAATGGCATCTGATGTAACAAACTATGTAGAACATTTTTTCAACCTGTTTTGAGATCACCTGGTTGTTTCTTTGCAAATGTCTGATAAACAGAAACATTACTTAGATTAATACTGGATAATTGAGTTTAATGAATTTTGTTTTTGGAATTCTTATCCACATATTTTTGGCTCACCTAGATGGGTCTAGTTATTTGGATGTCTAGAATTGATGAATTGGTGAATCTTAGCTGGCTTGAACATAAGAATAATTTTAGGATGCAACCTGGACATTACTTCTGTGTGCTCTTTAAACAATGCTTTTAAACAATGCCTTTTGTTAGGCTAAAATGTTAACTTTTCACAACATATGTGCCAGAAGTGTGAAGTTCCTACTACAAATCTTTTGAAAGACTTAAAAGATTTAACTGAAGCAGGTTGGACTGTAGCGTTAGACTAATGTGTACAGTTGGTGTGAGTAAATACCATTGTGTGTGTATCAGTTGCTGTCAGAGTAAACATATACTAAAGAAATTGATGATCATGGAAAATATTAACACAGGTTTTTAGTGAAATTATGTTGAATGGTGATGCAGAACAACACTGGATTAAAATCGCTTTGTAACCCCATTCCCACAGGCATTTGTAAAAAGCGTTACACAAATAAATTGACTTAATGGTTTGGCTATAGAGGGCAAGTTTAAACCCACAGATTTGCTCTTTTTGTACAAAGTATTACAAATGTTTATAAAATACTTGTTTTTAACCAGAGGTACCATCATCATCTTAAATGAATGAAACTGAATGCCTATAGTTTTGATACAGAATGAATTAGTCTTTCAACATCCATTTAAGACTTTTAAAGTTGCAGTAATTACCCAATTTTTACAGATTTATGCATATTTTAAATAAAAAAATATTTTTGTAAAAGGAAAACTAAAACTACATGTTTAAGTTGTTAAACAAGATAATTCTAACATTTTACCATATCCCTTATGTCTGGACTTAATGTGCTTAACTAAATGTCCTGCTTTCAATTTGGATAAGAATGGGGTGGATCACGTTTAAGTTTCCCTTGCCCATACCGAACCCAGGTACCCATGCTAAATTTGGTTTCACTACTTAATGTATACTAATTGAAGTACAAGACAGTGCAGACCCTTATAGTGAGACCAGATAAAATGTCCTATTAAAACCCATACTGCAAACATGTTTACAAAGTTGTATTATTAAAAGAAAAAACTTTTTTAAACCTCAAAACAATGTAAAAAGAAAAGAAAAAACACACCCCAAGAGGAACTAAAATGGTGTAAGTGTTAGCTTTTGCTGCATAATTACTTATATCTAGTATCAGAAAATGGGTAGCTTCAGTAAAGAAATCTATACATCTCAGTGGTGTTGCTTCCTGAGAATTAGGGATGGTAAACCAGTGAATATCTCAGTGAGTAGTGTTTTTTTTTAACTTCGAGTTGGTACGCCATGCTAACCACGCTAGTGTGCTTGAAAGTTGAATGACATTTCTGGATCCACCCTGAACGGTAAACCTTAGGTCAAGCCAAAACACGTTCAGACTGTTTAATGTATGTTCGTTTGCGCTTAATTATCTTTACTTAAACGTTTGTGTATGTGGTGTGCCGTTATGTCGTTGCTATCATTGGTTTGAGTATATATATATATTTTTTAATTATTATTCAGTTTCTGCAACCGTTTGATTTAAACCATGCTGTGAATAAACCTGTGACTGAAGAATGTAGCATTACTGGTTTGTTGCGAGCATTGTGATGGACGGCGGATTGGCCAATAGGAGCAAAGCTTTCCGTGTCAGTCCGACCAATAGCAGGAAGCCGAGGCGGGTATCGCTTTAGCGGCTGTGTGTGTGTGCGCGCCACACCTTCAAATCAGTTTGGTAAAACTAAAGCGTATGTTGTGTTAGAGACTGCGTGAGAACGTTCTCCTGACGGTTATTAAGGTATGGTTATAAAGTGACTTTTCTGTGGTCTTCTTTGTGTATGAAGTTTTCTTTGTCCATTGTGGTAGAGGTTATTAATAAGCGTTAAGCTAATCCGGAAATGCCCGTTAGTTACAGCTACAGTACTCTCTGTGCCTTAAACCTAGACCCTGTTATGAGGTTTGAAAAAGTGACACTCCTATTTTAAACACCGAGTTAAATATTTACTGTGCATTTTAAACAATATTATGATATTAAGGCTCAACATCAGCAGTTTAATGATATTACATGATTGTTGCATTGGTTTCACATCGATTCTGTTGTTATTCGCTATACTGTAGTTTTATTGTTATGAGTCATTAACAATTCTTTTTACATGTTAGATTGCCCCCTTTTGACGAAATTCACCATGTTACGCATTGCATATCATTTCAGTGATGCTGATCTGGTTTCTTACATGCATATAGATAATGACCAGACTGAGCCAAAGCCTTTGTTTACTCCTGCTGTACCTGTGTGACCTGTTTAAAGAACAAACTATAGTTTAGCCCTACTCATAAAATGTTTAGGGTGTGGTCTGTAATTGTTCCTAAATCTAAATAAAACACCTATTTTTTGAGGCAGCCTTGGTCTGGTGGTTAGAGAACTGGGTACTTACTAAAACATGCCTATAAATAAACATGGTACTAACCACAATTGTAATCATGGTTATTTCAACTATCTATAATAATTACAATCATGTTATTATGGGTGTAAATATCATAGAGTTTATCTTTTCATTTTCATTACATCTAACACATCAGGATCTAAAGTAATTAGGTGAGAAAAGTATTCTATTACTGCAGGGTTGTCAGATGTTAAATCATTATAGCTCCAGATTTACATTTTAAATGTTCAGTTCAGTTCATTTTCTTTAACCCCTTATCCTAATTATGGTCGGGTAGGGTAGCTGGGGCCTATTCCTGCTCTTCAATGAGTGCAAGGCACATGGGAACACCCTGGACCCTGTGGTGTGTGATGTAATGAAAATGACTCTATGATATTTGCACCCATAATAACCTGATTGTAATAATTATTTACAGTTGAAATACCATGTTTATTTATAGGCATGTTTTAGTAAGTACAGTAGTATATAATTTGATTTGTATTAGCGATGTCCACATGTCGGGGAGTGAAAGTGCCATGAGCCAATAGCATTCACTGACAGAAATGACCTTGTGCCCGCCCCCAAACTGTCAAAACGTCCCATTTCTGCAAATTCTCTCACAAGGGCAAAAAACCCCTCTCACATGTGGAAAAAAAATTTGTTTTGACACCGATCTGAGCACTGAGTTAGGCAAATATACCCCCCCACAAAATAGCACAGGTAAAGTCCCTACAATAGCAGCGCAATTGATGGTTCTTCACGCTGACATGTACATGTACACAAGCAACGAGCGACTCAAACCGCCTTTCCCCATACCGTATACTATGGTACAAAATGATGAAGGTATGGTGGTATGAAAAATGTCAATACCGCCCAACCCTATGTGATGCAGTTTTTTGGCATTGGCAAATGGAAGTTGAAGTTGCAGCTATTTATAGTTAAGGAACTGAAGCTCAAGGGCTTTGCTCAGGGAACAAAGTGTCAACTTTGTGTAGGTAGGGCTTGAATTAGCAACCTTCTGATTGCTTGGCGAGTACCTGAGCCACCACTGGCCTTGACGTATACTCTAGAATATGTAAAAGTACAGTTGTAGCTGTACCTGAGGAAAATTTAAGAGAGCATCAATAAGAGCATTAGTCTCATTTTATTTACACTGATCTGCTTATTTTATTTAGTTTTTTTATTTGCAAGAGTTTGTAAAGCCTCCGAGCTTACATGAATTAGTCTTTATTATAAACCGGTATTAAAGCGAATTGCTGCTTATTGATTTTACTGACCAAGTCATTACTATTTAACGTGGTTACATTATATGCTACATCGTCCACCTATTACAAGATTGAATTATACGTATGTCATATTCAAATGTGATTTATACTCAAGTTAAATTTAAGCTTATGTCATGTAGCTTTCTATTTAGTTTTAAAATAAATATTCCAGGTAGGTATAAATCTATGTATGTTTCAAGAAACATTATTTTCTACATCCCACTGCCACGATTTGGAGGACAATATGTAAAATTTTTCAAATAAATGCACTAAACATTTTTGGGTTCAAGCTGCACTATTTTAATAGGATTTATTCTTTATCAGAGGCAGGATTTTTTTTCAAACTTTCTTACTTACTTTGAAACTTAGTGGTGCAATTACCATTAGTAATGCTAATTGTAAAATATTTTTCCTGCTACACTGCATAATGTGCAGAAGTGGTTACTGTCGTAAACTATGGAATGTATGCCTGTACAAAGTACAAGTTTAATGGGATTTTTAATGGTAGCTTGGGCAATATTTTTTTTTTAGTTGAATACTATTTAGCTGGGTATACCACAGTATACCACAACAATATACAGTTTAATCAATACTGGTTACATTTACTTTTTATGAACGATTACTTTGTTGATCGGTGGTTGCATTTCTAATGGCTCAACATTGCTGTTGGTAATCCCATTACTATAAGTACCATGGTCCTACTAAATTAATGGGAAAATGTTCCCATTAAAGTGCCACATGTCATATAATTACATTTATACATTGAATGATGGAATCAATTGAAGCTACAAAACACAGATTGTAAATCTAGAACGTTCATCAATAGTCTCAAAATCCTGTCCATGTTTTGGCACATACCCTTCTGCCTAGAGTTAATTATGGCTTTAGTTATTACCGTAGCAATCAACCAGAGGATTTCAGGTTTGGTCTATTATTGTTATTATTATTAAGGCTTTTGTATTTTACGTGAATATACTGTTTGTGTGTTTGCTTGTCATTGATATTTAGCTTGGTTACCGTGTGGTTGTTTGTGCTCAGATCAGTGTGCCTATAAAACACTTGGATGTTGTGGTTGTATCATGAATGGAAAATCTGATGTTGGTATTTAATTGTATGTATTTTTCAAAAGTTAATCAAAATGATACATGCAAATTTATTTCTGCACACTCGCATCAGTTTTCCTCTTCCAAAAATAATCAAGTTTCCCTACACGTCTTCTTCTTTCAGATGGCGGTCCAGTGTGTGTCAAAGATCTAGCTTGCAGTCTCCTGCAAGAACCTTCTGGACAAAGACGTTGGCTCAAAATCCGACCCACTGTGTGTTCTGCTGCAGAGTGTGGGGGATGACAAGTGGACTGAGGTAGGAAATGGATTCGGTATGAAAGTTGTATGCGTGAAGGTTGTTTTTTTCTCCATAAAATGGACATAAAACCCACATCCGCTACTGTCTTTGTTTCTGGGTCAAACAAGCAGCAATTCATCAAACAAATCCTTTTTATTATGTTTGCAAAAGGTGGATCGCACCGAACAAGTGAAGAATTGTCAGGATCCGGAGTTCTCGAAAAGGTTGTGCATCGACTATTATTTTGAGAAGGTGCAAAAGCTGAAATTTGCAATCTATGACATTGATAACAAGTCTGTGGACCTGAAAGATGACGACTACCTGGGAGGTTTCGAGTGTAACCTTGGCCAGGTATGAACACTTTACCAGCTCAATGGAATGCATATTTATTTAGTTGTAATTACTTTTTAACAGGCTTTATTCAGGATTCAAGAGATCGTCATACAGACAGAGAAGTTATTAAGGCCATCTGAAAAGCTATTTGTATTTACATGTGCTGTTCTGCTTTATAGGTTGTGTCAAGTAGGAAGGTCACCAACCCGCTTCAGCTGAAACCAGGCAAACCAGCTGGAAAGGGCTTAATAACGGTATGTTTTAAGATGCTTATTCAATTGGTAGCTTTATGAAAAGTAATAATTCCATCATTCTTTGGTGATTTGTTTGAAAATGCTCATACAAAGCCCACCAACAGTAGTTCAGGAATTGTCCGGTGCACGTCTCTCTGTTTACATGAGAGATGGGTCTTGTTTGTTTTATATGCATTTATTTAATTTTACAGTAAAATCGGAGCACCCGAGCAATACCTCGTGCGTGTGAGGAATACGGTTCGGTTTGAATATGAAATTTCCCCTCAGTAATACAGAACACTAATTGGGCAGCACGGTTACTTAGTGGGTAGCACTGTGGCCTCACAGCAAGAAGATCCTGGCTTCGATCCCCAGGTGAGGCAATTATAGGTCCTTTCTGTGTGGAGCTTGCATGTTCTCCCTGAATCCACATAGGTTTCTTCTCACAGTCCGAAAACATGCCACCAGGTTGGAGACACTGATTTGCCCTTTCAGGCCTTTCAGATAAGTGCATACTAGTGCCGGTCCCAAGCCCGGATAAATTGGATGGTTGTGACAAAGCCCTCTGCTTTTTCACGACACCTGCCCACAGCGAGAATGTGGAAGTAAAACTCTTCATATAGCTGCATGGGTTAATTTGTTTATATAGAATTTATAAATGGCAAAAACTAATACATTAAAATACCAAATCAAATTAATTTTAAAATATATACAGACCTAAAACAGGCAATAATAATATGATATAAGCACCTAAAGCTATATAGCTATAATAAACCTATAAGCTATATAAAGCTTTAATGAAGTGTTTGTGCGTGTGTGTACACATAAGCATTTCTTCTGAAAAGCAAGCATGGTGGTTATAATGAAGGAAGTCTGTATCAACAACGCACTATGAGTTTGCACTTTTTGTAGTTTTAAATCATCTTAAGCTTCCTTAAGTTTTCTCTTTTATGTCTTCTGTTATTAATGTGAGATCTCGGTTCCATCCTAAATCACACTTTCTTACTGAACAGTGTGTGATTCTGGACGCAGCCCTCGACTTTTACACGACACCTGACGACAGTTTTAAACAGTGTGAGCTATATATAGCTTTATAGCTTAAATGATGCCTCGAGGATTTTTTGTTTACTCGAGTAATTGTTTCCGCCCTAATCCACATTTAGTTATTAAGATCCGGGATGAGTTTTGCGGGTGGTTGCGTTCACACATACAGGTCCTCTGGAAAAACTCTGGAACATTTCTGGATTACTGTGCATGTGGGAAAGGGGCTTGAAATTCCGATTTTCTATACACATTAAAACTATTACACTCCAATTCTGTTTTTCCTGAAAGTATTCACAGCACTTTACGTTTTCACACTTTTTACACAGAATACCCCAAATTGACAAAGTGAAAAAACATTTGATTGCAAATTTATTATTATTATTATTACAGTATTCACAGTGTTTGCTCAATAGTAAGTGAGCAAGCAATTACAGCCTCAAGTCTTTTTGAGTATGATGCTACAAGCTTGGCTCACCTATGTTTGGGCAGTTTCTTTAATTCTTCTTTGCAGAACCTCTCAAGCTTCTATAGATCCTTCAGTCTGGGCCCTGGCTGGGCCACTGTCCTGAAGCTACTTCTTTCTTATCTTGGCGGTGTGTTTAAGGTCATTGTCCTGTTGGAGGGTGAACCGTCACCCTAGTCGGAGGTCCAGGAGCAGGTTTTCAAGGATTCATGTACATGTACATTCCTACATTCATCTTTCCCTCGACCCTGACTAGTCTCCTAGTTCCTTTTGTTTCTCATGGGCTGAGATTTCTTGAGGTCCCTAAGGTCTTTCTACCTCGATCACTCAGATTGGCTGGGCGGCCAGCTCTAGGAAGAGTCCTGGTGGTTCCAAACATCTTCCCTTTAAGAATGATAGATTCCACTGTGCTCATTGGGAACTTCAATGCTGCAGCAATGTTTCTGTACCCTTCCCCAGATCTGTGCCTCTATACAATCCGGCCTAGGACGTCTACAGACAATTCCTTTGACTTCATGGCTTGGTTTGACATGTACTGTCAGTTATGTAGACACGTATGTGCCTTTCCAAATCATGTCCAAACAACTAAGTTTGCCACAGGTGGACTCCAATCAAGTTTTCAAAACAACTGAAGGATGGTCAATGAAAAACGGATGCACCTGAGCTCAATTTTGAGTGTCATGATAAACTCTGTGAATACTTATGTACATGTGATTTTCTTTTTTTTCTTTTTTTTAATACATTTGCTGAAATTCCTAACAATCACTTTGTCATAATGGGGTGTGTAGAATTTTGAGGGGGAAAAAAGAATGTAATCCATTTTGGATTAAGGCTGTAACATAACAAATTGGAAAAGCGAAGTGCTGTGAATATGTTCTGGATGCACTGTATATTTTGAAATAGTGTAAAAGCACCAAAACCACTCACAAAGTAAAAGATAAGTTACAAACCAAATTACCATAAAAAAATATAAATGAAATAACTTTGTCATGTATCACAGCCTTGTGTGCAAGGACATGCTAAACCTTTTGTGATTTCTGACCTCCTGACTGTTAATGTTAGACAGGTTTAAAGAGGATAATAACATTTAATCTTTCTTTCATTACGTTTGGCTCGAATGCTTGAAGCTGAGAGCAGTTAGCTTTAGCACCGGAGCTAAGGAGTAAAACATGCACTCTGGTTCATGTCTACAGCCCTAATGGTGCATCCCTAACATTGGGGCCAATATGTTAAACAAGCAAGCTGCTGATGGTTTTCGACTACAGTCCTTAAAGTTAACTGCAAGTTAGCGAACCTTCAACCAGCTGTAGCATTATGCTATTTTACGTCGGTTCTGTTATTCGTATTTTCTTTCACTAAGATCAGAGAGAATTTTATTGATCCTGAAGGAAATTGCAGGAAAGAAAAGCAACACTTCATAGTTTATTAGTAACATATAGTAAATATATGGCCACTGGACTTTGAAATATCAGAATTTAAGCCTTAGCTTTATCTACCAGGACTGTTGCTGGGATTTATCTGTCAACCTCTTTTTGTCTTTGGAATGCTAGGAGAACATCCTGCTGCTCCACCTTAATTAAGTGATTTTAAATCATTAACAAACTGTCCAGTATTTTGGCAGATGATGGTCATTACTCAAGGGTTTTTATTTACTTATACCATGATACTACAGCAATATTGACTTGTGCATTCACTGTCCACTGAGTTTTATATCATTCCAGGTGTGCAATTTACATTTTAAATAATTTGTTTTTTGTTATAGATTGTGTCTGAGGAAGTAAAGGATAACCGAGCCATCGTAATGGAGATAGAAGCCAAGAACCTAGACAAGAAGGTAGAAAGATTAGCTTTGTCCGTGTACGTTCTGTGTGGAATGTACATGTTCTTCCTTTTGTCTGTGTGAGTTTTCTCCGGGTGCTCTTCTAAAAATTTGACTTAGGTTGCCATTCAAATTTGTGAACTGACATCTTATGTATCCACAAAATACATGTCCTGTCATGGATATTACCAAAATGTGTAAAACATGACAGTAAAACCCTAATATTTGAATAATCTATTATAACCATCTCTCATTAGCCATGAATTGCCATTGTCTCATTGACTGACCTGATTCCCCCCTGCTTATTTTGTAGGATTTATTTGGTAAGTCTGATCCTTACCTGGAATTCTTCAAGCAAGCTGATGATGGCTCATGGCAGCTTGTCCACAGGACTGAGGTCTGATTCACTTCTTAATAAACCAAACAATCTGAACACATTTGATTTTGCAGATTTTTGTACCAGCACTTGCTTTCTTTTCTCTTCCCACGTCCAGGTCATTAAGAATAATCTAAACCCATCCTGGAAGAAGTTCACAGTTTCTATGCATACATTCTGTAATGGGGACCTGAACAAGCCAATTAAGGTAGGGAAGATGAAACATAATTGTTTAATGATGACAGCCACATCGTAGCGTGGGAGTTATTTAGAGAAGTGGTGGTAGCCTTAAAATACAGCCTGTGCAAATACAGGACAGGAATTTATCAGCACATTTCTGACATCAATGGGTTTTAGCCTTAGACTTACTCTTAAGCGTAAGGCTACATCAATTCTATTAAATAAATTACACCGTTAATGATGAGCTCATCATGTTTTTGGTTTAAATTACAGTTAGGAAGCTCTTGCTGCTAATTAAAGTTAATGCAATTAATACAGGCAATATTCAGGCAGAAATATTCACACATTATAGTATACTTTTGCACTATAAATCTGTAGATCTATTACATTGCTGTATGTCTATCATTCACTACATACAAACCACAGACAGGTGAAGTGATGGCGTTGAATCTTGTTACAGTGAGACCAGTTCAGAGTGGGGTGACACAGGGACACTGAGTATCACTGTCGCCTCATTGCAAGAAGGTCCTGGGTTCAATCTCCAGGTGGGACGGTCCGGGTCCTTTCTGTGTGGAGTTTGCATGTTCTCCTCGAGTCTCCATGGGTTTTCTCAGGAAGCTCTGGTTTCCCTATACAGTCCAAAAACATGCAAGTGAGGGGAATGAAAGACACACGATTCTCTATGACTAGGGGTGTGATGAGACACTCATCTCACAAGATTTTTAAGAAAACTTCAAAGACAAATCCTGGTACGCGTTTTGAGGCTCGTACAAGATGAGGGAGAGTTTATTTCAATTCATTTATATAGCAAACATGTCAGAACTTAGTGGCTCATGAGGACAAGGCATCGCTTCAGAAAATAGACTCCACCCTGAATACAGGGGATCAAATCCCAAATTCTTAATATCTTTTTACTATATCAATTAATTAATTTTAGTTTTACCAGGAAAATCAAGTTAAAAATATATATTTTACATATCTTAGTTAATTGGGATTATACCATTAATACACATGGTTCAGTAGTTTACACATTATTATATTAATATCAATAATACATTATATTATTCAGCTATTATATTCTGTATTCTGCCAAACCATGTATGTATGTACACAATTTAATTTTGTCAGTTGCTATTATTAAAACCAAAATTCATATTTAACCCACACACATGCAAAATAAGAATTATTTGAGATTTACAAAGCACTTTGAGGTTTTGGCCACCAGGTGCCGCTGATGTGCTACGAAGCTTCGAGTAATGAAGCTTTTCTGAAAAGCCTCGTTGGTTCAGAAAGCTTCGGTTTTCTCTCACTAATTATAAGCTAACCTGTTCTACTTAAAGATGCTCTGACGCACTCGCCGCCATTCCTGATGTGTTGCGAGAAATATTGACTCACTTTAATCTCCAGATATTTGAGAGGACTAAATAAAAACATTTACATAAGAATTCAAATAAAATAATTTAAAACATCATTTTAGGAGTTAGTGTATATAAGCTAGCAGGTGAACAGGCAGTGCGTGGCTTGAACGGAGCAGTAAACACGCCCTCAATGTGCACCAGGTGTGGAATAACTGTCAAATCCAGTTTGAAAGCATCCACGTACATCTATGGTGAGGTGTATTTTCATCACCATTTTAACTTTTATAGTGATTCTTCTGAATTACTTCTGGCAGATTTGCTGCATCATGTCACTGGTTCTGTTTAATCACGAACCGTTAAATGCATCGGTCAGCACATGTCTGTCTTGCCGATCTAGGTGGCTTGTTACGATAAGGATGAAGACACGAGCTCAGACCTGATTGGAGAGTTCACTTGCACTTCAACCAAACTTCTGCAGGCTATGGACCAGGGGGTGAGCAGGGCTCAGTTTCCTCAGTTTTTAAACACTATCCTTTTTGACTTTCTCTCCATAGGTCCACTGCTCTGACTATGATAATGATGGGTCACATGATCTCATTGGCATTTTTCAAACTAACGTGACTGAGCTTCAGAAAGTAGAGAGTGGTTCTGTGGTGAGACTGTCCTTTTTTTTTTTTTTTTTTTTTAAACCCTCTTTTTTAATTTTATATCGTCACAACATTTCATAAATGGCTTGAGTAATCTCTGTTGTCATTATCAGGTGGAGTTTGACTGTGTTCATCCAGAAAAGCAGAAGAAGAAAAAGAGCTATAAGAACTCTGGTGTGGTCCGTATTAAATATTGTAAGGTGTGTATTATATGAACGGTGTTCTTGCCATGTCAGTCAAAAGAGCAAGTATGCCAGTCATGTTAAGTATTAAAATGGTTTAGAGCTTTATGAAATGATGATAAATCAAAGAGCCAGACAGTCCCCAAGTGAAAAATTTCAGTTTAAAGTTAGCAAAATGGGGGATGTTGGAAGGCAGGTAGATGGGTAGGCACTTTATCCTTCCTGAAGGAAGTAAAAGAAATATGACTGACATTGAAAGCTTATCAATACTTTTTTTAAATGAAATTGTATCCAGCCTAAATAGGGTTTAACATATAGTGGCAGCTGTTGTAGCAATGTAGTTTAGCCACATTATACGTGTTCAGTGGAAATTAGCCTTAACATACTCTTCATGACCATAAGTATGTGGATAATTTTCTAGGGTTTGTCACACTTTGCATAGTATATGAACAGAATTTGGTATTTCGTGAAAGTGGCATGACAGAGCTCTGACCTAAACCCAAATTACTAAGTTAGGACAAGTTAAAATTCAAATACTAAAACCCTTTAAGGCTGGCAACATGTTTCAATCATACAGTGTATTTACAGTTCAATCTCAGGTTAAAATATTAACAAAAAAGTATAAAACAGGATGTCACCTGGGCTTACTAGTCTTTTCACGTTTAAGCATTTAGCAGACTTTTCTTATCCAAAGTGACTTATTATAAAGTTACAGTGTACAATCTATACAATTCAGGGTTAAGGGCCTTGCTGAAGGGCCACACAGCAACAACCTAGCACTGATTAGGCTTGAACAAGTGACTTTCTGATTGCTAATCCAGTACCTTAGCCACTAGGCTCTGGCTAGTTTTAAACTGTTATAATAATGTAGACATGTAAACATGCAGTTCATAACATGACTTTAAAATTGTTTCCAGTATAAATTGGGCTAACATAGCAGATAAGGTGGTGGTTCTGCTTTAATTCATTATTATTATTTTGAAAGGTTAAAAATGCAATTGATGACTATTTTAAACTATAATTTGCTATAAATGTCTTAACCTTCTTTCTACATCCAGCCCCTGTGGAATGTTGTAACAACTTTCGAGTTAAAAAAAAAAAAAGTAACCAGTAATTTTCTTTATGGCTATGTGTTCTCTGTTCTAATGTGTTAAAATACCATGATTAAAGCATTAAGGTGGCAGTCAGCTTATTGGTAACTTATGTTATTACTACCATCTTTAGTTGTTATAATGTCTGGCTTTATTGTTTTCAGATAGAGGCTCAGTACACATTCCTGGATTACATAATGGGAGGCTGCCAGATCAATTTTACAGTAAGATAACAGTATTATAAAGTATCAACGTTATTGGCGGCTTTGTGTGAACCTGCGTGACCCGTTATTATTTGTAGGTCGGTATCGACTTCACTGGTTCTAACGGAGACCCTCGTTCACCTGAATCTCTGCACTACCTCAACCCGAATGGTGTGAACCAGTATCTTAGTGCCATTTGGTCTGTGGGCTTGGTGGTCAAGGACTATGATGTGTAAGAGATGTATTTATTACATACAACTTATTTTCTACTGTATAAAACAATATTTTCTATTTTTGCAAAAGATTAGAACAGTCAGGAGTACTGTGATCTAGGCAGAGAGAGAAGACAATGTTTCGAGGAAAATATTGAGAACAAATGTTGGAAGGTTTACATTATCAAGATCTCCAATACCCTAATTCCTAGTGCAGCTAGAACCCCCTCTGACAGGAACACAGGAACACCAGCTGCATCTTTTCACTAGAGACCTGCATTGTGTTTGGTTAGAGAGGCATGGTATGCACATCTAGATCCATTATCACTAGTTCAAGCATCTACCACAACCAGAGAGCGCAAATGTGCAGTGACGTTGAATCAACGTAGACAAAGCTGGTCATGACCAAATGGCCCCTGGCCAGGTTGACAGCACTTTCTGATAGTCAGACTCAAAAGATTCCATATCAAAGACGAAACGACGTGTTAAAACATTTAATTTGTGTAAAGCAAAATATCTTCAGAATTCAGATCCTAGATCTTTACTAGAATACTAGATCTTTACTGTCACTGTTCAAAACATTGATTTAGCAGCTCTGGATTGGCAGCAGGTGTATGTATACATTGAGTCACAAGAATACACAGGAAAGGCAAAAAAGAAATGTAGTCAGCAATAAATACATAATAAGTGAATAACTAATGTGTGAGGTAGAGGGGTTATGCGTTTAATTTCTTGGGGGTATTTTTTTTTATCTGTTCTTTTTGGCTCGGATTGATCTGTGCCTTTTACCAAAGGGTAAATGGGAGAACAGCTTATGTCCAGGGTGAGTGAGGTCTTTTAAAATGCAGATGGCTTTCTTTTTTAGGTGTCTGGTTATAATGTTGATTCGCTCTCCCGCCCTCACGATCCACCTCAGAGCCTTTGGGCAAAAGTTGGTTTGCTATTAAGAACAAAATGCGTACACTGAAGTGCCACGTAATCATATGGAGTTTGTTTAGTAGGCATTCCATGGTATTTCTTCATGGTGCGCCTCCTTTCTGACAAGTTACACCCGTTCCGTTTGATTTTGTCTGGGTTGGCAGCTCTCAACTGGACAGTGCACCACCACAGATGTTTAAATATGTATCGAACACATCTAGAATGCCACGCAACATGTGGAACACAAATCCAAAAACGCGTCGCACTGTCACCTCACAGCAAGTAGGTCCTGGGTTCGATCCCAAGTTAGAGCGGTCCGGGTTCTATCTGTGTGGAGCTCTGGTTTTCTTTCCACAGTTTAAAGACATGCAGGTGAGGTGAATTGGAGATACACAATTGTCCTGTGATCGATATTACCTTGTGAACCCATTAACCTTGTGTAACAGTTAGCATTTTCTGTCGTGAAAATCCAAATTAAACAAAGTATCAAGTACCGTGTGTCAGACTTGAGCACTTTTTTTTCCACTTCACCGTGTATTGACCTGCATTTCCTTCAGTATAAAAATAAACAACCTATATAGCAGGTTATCGGTACAGAGAGCATTTTGCTGCAAAGTCAATGTATCCTTCAGCCTCATGTTTCTTGAGCACAATTAAATGGCTCTATAAATGACTTATGTTCTTTCCTCTGTCTTCATAGGGATAAATTGTTTCCTGCATTTGGATTTGGTGCTCAGGTGCCTCCGAATTTCCAGGTTAGTCAGTGAACCTCCCTTTATATAAATAACTCTTTATATAACTTTTCATACAAACAAATGATTTTCTTTTTCAGGTTTCACATGAGTTTGCTTTGAATTTCAACCCCAACAGCCCATATTGCCAAGGTAACATGTTCATTTGTCTTACCTTATTTGTCTAAGTATTTTGGATGATGGTGCTGGAGACTGGCTTCATCTTTCTTTTCGTCTTCAGGAGTGGAGGGTATCGTGCAGGCTTATCGTGCTGCTCTACCACAGGTCCGCCTGTATGGCCCAACTAACTTCTCCCCCATCATCAACCACGTGGCTCGCATCGCCTCCACGGCAGCTCAGCAGCCGAATGCATCAGTGAGTTTCCACCAAGCACTAAACAGGAGCGCACCAGTTTGACCTTCAAAGTAACGTCCTTCAGACACAATTTCTCTAGTTTGTTGTCAAAGCTGCTGAATTGCCATCACACAGGTCTGAATCTACTCCTGTCGATTTAACTTTTAAAAAGACTTTGTTGAAATTCCTATGACACACTAGACACGTCCTTCAATGTCCATATCATTCGAGACTGTCTAGCTTTTGTCCAAACCTCGTATTTATTGGGTTGTGCAGTGGTAAAGAATGATAGCCTACGTCTGCTAAGATTCGAGGATCCTGGCTTATAATCTCACATGTGCCATTGTCTAGTTGGGTATCTGCATGGACATGATGGCTAATGTCCATTGAGGGGGGTTGAAAAACCTACTCATTAGGAGGTACACTTGTGAGGGCTGTCTCATCGTGCAGGAAGTTGAAACTACAAGTTCAAGTCAGATCAGGACAACCTCACAACATGTGAAAAACAACTTAAGGAGGCACATCCTGAAAAACAATATGTTAAATTATGTTATATGGAACTGGAAAGGGTTTGGCTCAGAAATTAGTTGGAAACCAGCATCAGTCCACTCTTTTCTATTATTATTAAATTAATGGGTGTGGTATTCAAGTAATGTTCAAGTGTTAGTGCTGTTTGTCCGCAAGTCCCAGCTCATTAAAAAATATATATATATTTTTTAATACCTTGCTGTTTTCTGTTTCTCAGCAATACTTTGTGCTGCTGATCATAACCGACGGAGAGATCACTGACATGGACCAAACCAAGCAGGCAATAGTAAACAGCTCCAAGCTTCCCATGTCCATCATCATCGTGGGTGTTGGCGAGGCGGACTTCAAAGCCATGGAGGTGCTTGACGGCGATAACGGCGTCCTTAGGTCCCCCTCCGGAGAAGCAGCTTTAAGAGATATTGTCCAGTTTGTGCCTTTCAAAAATTTTGTCAGTGTAAGTAAATCAACTTTGTGATCGATTGCATGACCACAATTTTTTGAAGGTGCACATATGAAATATTTTACAACGTTTTTTCTTTATCAGGCTCCTAAAGAAGCTCTGGCTCAGTCCGTTCTTGCCGAAGTGCCCAATCAGTTGGTGTCATACTTCAAAATGAGGAATCTGGGCCCTGTCAACCTTCCCAATCCTACTAAATAGAGTTTCATAGGGATGAAAAACAAATCTGTGTAAAGATTTATGTTGCAACGCAAATAATGCATTATATATGAGCAGCATTCAGAAATATAGTTTCTTTTTTTTTTATTATTCTTTTATTTGTTCAATTTTTTTTCTTACTATTCCTTACGGTCCCTCTTAATTAGAATTTATTTTATTAGAATATAAATTAAAACTAACTTAAATGCTTGCCAAACTTAGATTTAAGAGTTATGGATTACCATGACATTACAGCCCAGGCTAAGTATTGTTTTTTAAATGCAGTTCAAGAGCTTTTATCATTTGCCAAAATACTGCACCTTGACATTGGTTCATTCCTTATGACTTCACCTGAACATGACATGCATTCTGAATTTCTGTAATTTTATCATTCCAGCACCATAATTAATATTGCAGTTTGGTTACCGTAGTTGCTCAGTGGTTAAAGTCCTGGAATAGTATTCAGAATTTAGCTTATTCAAGCCCCTCTTACACCAAGTTGCCATTGTTGGGCCCTAAGCAAGGCTCTTTAAACCTCAATTGCTTAAACTATATTCAGTCTGTTAAATTCCACTAATGTAAATGGAGTTCAGTGGAGGAAAAGGGGGTTTGGACACTGATGTACCTGATGTACCTGTGCTAGTTTTGGTACCTAGAGCTTACAAATCCCAAATTGTGAAAACTATAAATTCTAGTTACAATCTTCATATTATTAAAGGACTATTAATAATAAAATACAACTAATCCTACACAATCTGATGCAACAGAGGGAAGTTATTTCTTGAAGTGTAACTTATTTTATTAGCGTCTCTGCAAAAGATGCCAATGCACAGTTATTTAAATGTGGGGTTTAAGTAGCTAATGAAACAAAAATCAGCTATGCAAGGAGTATAGACCACTTTACATGTATGTTTGGCTTCTTTGCATCGAACAGGTTGCAAAATTGCCCCCTATATGTAACATGAATGTAGGTATAATGCAAATGCTGTGCACTTTCAACATTAGTAATGGAATTATGGAAAATGATTACATACATTTTACAAACAAATATCATTGTTAGAAGTAGCTAGTGCCAAAGGTTATATTATTTAGTGCCTTCTATTTTAATAATGCACTTGCGTTTACATTAGAAAACCACTTTAAACCAACTAAAAAATTATGTGTAATCATGCATGTTTTAACAATATGTTAAACATTATTGTTAACCTTGGTGCCTTATCTGTTTATTTTTGTAATAAAGGGATGTTTTTGGCATTCTATGATAATTGCATATGCCTTAAAAGAAATATCTGCAGAGCTTTTCTATCGCAAAATAGTTTTATGAATCGAAAGTACTTAAAATAGCCATTTATGCTGGGAAAGACATGATGTGAAGAAGTGAATTGTAATTGCTGGAGCATTCCATTAGTGTCAATGGCAGAAAGATTTTTGCACTTTGTTAGCATGGCTATTACAGCTAGAGTAAAAAAAAAAATAAAAGACCACTTCACAGTTATCAGTATTTTAGATTTACAAGATCTGTTGATGTGTTTGACCAAAATGAGCAGTGTTGTTTTTTTTTCTATAAACTAGAATAAGAATTCTAATCGAATAAAGCAATTATACTCAGGTTGGTTAAACACATACCCATAACTTGCAAAACTAAAAAATGACATGGTCGCTTCACTTCATTTTAGCCTCTAAACTTGAGATGGATCTAAAGTATATCTCAGTTTAGCATCTTTGCTTAACCTCTGTATAACATATTAGACTTTTTTATTTATTGGACACGTGAACCAAACAATAGTTTCCTCAAAATCTCTCTGTTGGTAGTTTGCTCCTCTGTGCCCATTGCCTTATTTTTTACAGTTCAAAAATAAATGATTTCAATAAACTTGATGATGTCTGTCTTTTTTTTTTTAACCATAAATTCCTTGTTTTAACATTGCAAAACTTGTTCTGTGTTTAATCAGTGGAGATATTTACTTCTGTCAGTTAACGCTTTAACTGTAAAGAACTGCATCCTGGAATGTTTGCTGTCTGGGACATGTTGGCTTTCTTTGGTTCTCTTAGGACGTCCTACTTGTTAAATTAGCATGTACAAACAGAGGAGAGAAACTAAAACCTCTACTATACTGAGGGGTTCTCATTCAGGAGATCCTGAGCGGCGCTGCAGTGTTCTTAATTTAAAGCAATCCATCAGGTGAAATACAACTACTGATTCTAAATCTGTCTGGATTAACTGTAGAGTAGGAAGTGACATGTTCAGTAGGACAAGAGAGAGCTTTGGGAAGGACTGATGAAAACCTGATCACTGAAGCATGTCTATTACTGTGAACCTGAAGAGGATTTCCAACCTGCCCGGGAAATATGACAGAAAAGTGGAACTGTCTTTTAGGGGTAAGAAAGGAACATTTTAACTTTAATAAACATAATCAGTAGAACATCTCTAAATGATAATGTACTGTAGTTTAAACACAGTTTGACATAGTTACTTCTAGTTGCAAAGAACAAAACTAACACCCTCTATTATTTCTTTTTCCTTTATTTTTTTGCATTCACTGGTCACAATTGTCTTGTAGCTTCAAACAACAAATATTACGCTGACACAAAACCTTTTAATAATGAGTGCTTGAAAAGAACTCTTGTTATTCCTCCATCTTCTTGTTGTTGTTAATTCTTGTTCTTAAGCTCTTTTCTGTGATTAATACAGCCCGAACCGCTTAATGTAAAGACTCCGTTCAAACACCGTTACGTAGATAATCATGACGATGTATTTTTTGGTGTTTGTGATATTTATAGTTTTTTTTTTAAACAAATAAGTTTAAAATAAAAAAAACCCATTAGGAATGAATGAGGGAGATTTTTGGACTGCCATAACTTGGCCATTTTTCAAGCTACGGAGCCACGAAAATCGAAAGGCTCGGACCCGGGGCCACAGTGACCCGTTAAATCAAATAACAGAAAATTTGCACTCTTTGTTCACTTTTTATCACACTTTGATTTTCACTTCATTCATTTTATGGGGAGCTGCAAGAGTGGATGATGTCATTATGTTTCGGTTTATTTCAGATTTTCTCTGAACAAACTTGTATAAAATCCTTAAAATTTCACCTAGAAACACCATTTAATTTTAAATGGTAGACATACCTGTCCCTTCTGAAGTCTCAAAAGATCTTAATGTTTGACCCTTTAGACTTTTAGTTATGAGAATTTGTTTGGCATCCGGCACTCCAAAATGCTCCATAGAGCCGGGCACGCGTTTTCAAGCACTCTTTTAGTTCCTTCAGGATGTATCCAGTATTATAATGGTTCATTATAAGAACATCATCTGTTTCTGAGTTACTTTATGTTAACATTTTCAGCTTTTTAGCAAACACTTTTATCCAAAGCGATTAAACGTTTGAGTGGGTAAGGGTTAAGGGGCCCAACAGTGGCAATTTGGCGCTAGTGGGGCTTGAACTGGCTGTCTTCTGATTACTAGCCCAGTATACAGTATTTATAAGAAGATATATTATAATATAATAATATAATTTCAAATCAGTTATTACTGTTTATATTACGATGTACCATGTGATCATTTAAGTTTTTTTTTTTTCACCTTGCACAGATTTTACACACAAAACCAAGATCCTTCAATGTGAAAATCTTGCTATTTTTAATGAGGTAAGTACATTAAATTGCCCTTTGACTTTTTATATTTAAAATTTTGTACAAAGTACTCTGTTGCATGTATGAAACCATGAAGTGTGTCTTATATGATCGCCTACATTTAGGAACTTTTAATCTGTGAAATGCAAAATCAACTTAATTAAAGACACACTTTACATTCATTAGTAGGGTACAGTGTCCCCCTGAGCAGTGGCGGCTGCTGGTCTTTCAAAGAGGGGAAGCTCATTGTTGGCATTACATCAATTTTTTCATGGCCTGTGATCCTATTGTACCAAGTAGGCTATGAGTGTGGTTTATTTTATATGAACGCCTTTATTTGATGAACACATTCTTTGCAAATGCCAGCTTGGACCGCAGGGTCCGTCCCCTAGAGCAGTCAGGGTTAAGGCTCTATGGTCAATCTATGGTTGATAGGCCAAAGCTTTACCCACTAGCCTACCGTCTTAATATTTTTTTTGTTTACACAATGAACAATAGAAATGGTCGAGTATTGTCACCAACTGCGGCCAAGCTCCACATCCAGACCCGCCCACAGCTCCATTCACCCGAGAAATGCTCAGTGTTTGGAGGCGGGACAAAATCGTGGCATTTATCCTATGACAAATCGAGTTAACAAAATCATCCTTGTGTCGATTTGTGATGAGTAGCTGATTCTGAACAAACTCGTCTTCGAGATGAACGTGTTTTAATACATTTGTAGTCAATGAAATATTATCACAACTGTACATATTTCACCATTTAATTTTTTTCCCTTGAGTCACACCACGATAACATTTAGAAAACAAAGAAAAGCTTACCACGCTAAAGGGAAAACACAAATGCAAAATCTGAAAAACGCAAACACATACACAACGAAAATATTCCAGGCCTTTACAGGGCACCGTTTATTTTTTTTATTAAGGAATGGAGAGTGGAGAGAATTCAAAGCAAAGTGAGTTTATGAGTATAGTGAATTTTTTCCAACACTTAAAAACTAAACAGTATAACATGTTTGGCCCTTTTGTAGCTACAGCATTGGTACTGAGGTGGCATACTGCAGTTCTTGTGCCAGGTGCAATTTTGACTCCCCAGCAGAGTTCTACTACCCTTTCGTGCGCACACACATCACATATACATCCATTCATTCTTACGATTACAGTTATTTCTGTGTGAATATACTGATTTATATTTATATTTCATTAAATCAAACCCGAATTTTCATCACATAATTTTGTCAGGGCCTCTTAAAGGGTTAATTAAAGGGTGCTCCATAAAGGTCTGGAGTATTTCCGTTGTGGGCAATGTGGTTTCATTTTCAGCTTTGTTCTGTTGTTATTGGATTCATGTTTTCCCTTAATATTTTTATCTTGTCAGATTTTGTTTGTTTTCTAAAAGTTACTGTGTTGTGACTACGGGGGTCATTGTGGTAAGGGCATCTAGTAATGAGCTTGCTGGAGATCCAAAACATTAATATAGAGTCTCATCCCCTATTATGGTACTAAGTTCCTCTATACCAAACTGTTGCCATTAACCTTTGATTAATTTTATTATTTATAATATATATATAATTTAACTATCAGAAATGGGTGTGGCTGAAATACCTGGATGCAATTTCCCATCATCTCCCAGTATCTAGGTTTGACCACTTCTATTCTGACCACAGGGCATAAAAACAACTTTAAATCCTGATGCTTCCTGAATAATGCTACTAACTATGTTTTGGATTTGAATCTCAGCTCTGCCATGTACCCAGTGTTGGGCCCTTGAGCGAGGCCCTGAGCTCTCTTGGCTTGAGGGGTGCCATACCCAGACTGTCCCTGCTCCGACTGAAACATATGCATAAAAAGAATTATATTGTACTTTAACTGCATGTATGACTGATAAAGACATTCCATTGCTTAGATTATGTTATCTTTAACTGTTTGCCTCAAAGTTTCCTCTAGATCATCTTTGGAAGCAATATTGCAATGTTATAAACATGTAAATATGAGTAAAGCAAGTTTTTTGTCAGGTTTTATGGGGCTTTTGTTGTTCCAAATTCTTTCTTCTTTATCTTAGAACATTTGACATGGTGTGCTTTTTTTCATATGGAACTGGAAACAAATAAACTTATTACAATATTGCAATAGTATATTTTATTAGATTAATATGTATGTTTGTTTAATCATTTTTAACTATGTCAATGAAATAATTCATACATTTTATTTTCATGCATTTCCTTCCTTTTTCCCAATTAGTTGTAGTTTAGTTGTAGTTTAGTCTTTCGTTATTGGATACCTTTGTGGTGTCCAAGGATATTTACCTGATACACTCACTCATGCACTCACTCAAGCACAGTTCATCAATCCCTAGTTTTTCTCCAATATTTGGATTTAAGCTTGATGTCGGGTCAATAATTTTTATTTATTTATTTTTTACCACCCAGCAGATTAGATTGTGTCTGCTACAGGCATTACTGGCTGTTGTGCCTGATGGTGGGTGACTGGTTGACCGGTAGCAAAGCTGAGATTTGAAGAATGTTAGCTCTGGTTTGCTAGTGATCTGGTCTTGTTAATAATATTTCCAAATAAAACATGTTATTTGGGATTACTTGATCAGCAATCTGGATAGCACAAAATATGTTGCTTTTCGGCTTGACAGCAACTTTTGGGCAGGTAAGGCAGTTAGTAGAGAAAGTAATGCAGAATGACATTATTTTGGGGGCTCATTTCCCTGTACCAAATGAAAGGTGACTAGATTACTGTATGGGCTGCACTGTGTTGGGTCCAGACCCATCACAACCACAATGAAGATGAAATGGTTTTCACAAATGTGTAATCAAATAAGCAACTGTTTAATAATAACTTAAACTATGAGGGAAAACAGATAATAAAAATACCACCAATGAACCCTTAAATTCCACAATAAGCATGTAAAATGGCAGAACTTCCTCTTTGCTTTGTAATGTGTTTTGAATCATTTCTGTGTTTGGCAGGGAGTAGGTGTGGTTGTGTTCCTTACAAAACTGCTCCCTACAGGCTTAGTCATTCTTGGCACCCTCCTGTAGGTGCGCACCCAATTCGATAAGTTGTCAGCACTCGGCAATCATTTTCACAGCGCCATATTCATTGTTTGCACTGCTCTCCCTTAAGTTAAACTTCAACTTGTGTTAAACAAAACTGCAATCTTAACAAATGTAGAAATGAAAAATGGACCTGTCTTGCATGGCCAGGCTTTGGATGGTCAGGTAGAGCCTTTGTAAAGTGGTGCATATTTTAAGATGCATTGATAAGTTTAGTAAAAATGTCATGTGGATGGAGGTGTACAATACAAACAACGACCCAAAAGTATGTGGCGGTTACAGGAAAACATCAGTAGGATATTATCCATGTACTGAGGTGGCTATATTTCGACTTTATTGCCGAAATAATTTCGGCTTTATTGTCAAAATCACGTTTTTTAGTGGATGTAACTCACAGTTGTAATTTATTCAGTAAAAAATCTGGGCAAAGACAGATACTAACTTTCATTAAATTTGAGGATTCCAACTCCCCTCTTTCTTAGCTGGGTTTGCATTCAAAGTTGTAAAGTAAAAAATAAATCACATATTTTCAATGAATAAGTCTTATTTTTTCTTAATTTAGAGATTACCACGTACTTTGTACCATGATGTGTTTAATATATGGCCTGATAATTAAATGTACCTAATTATTGCTGGGGTGTGCTATGGGTGGTGGTCTCAATACACTGCAAACCAAATCAGAACAATTAGGGTCAGTACTTAAAATTGAGTAAAAGTTTTATTTAATTGCAGACAGTTTGAACCCAAGACAGTTCATGTTTTGTCTGGTCAACTTAATTTAATTTGTTAATACTCCATCTCTCCATTCCTGCTTTTCAGACCTAAGTTCAGACCTAAAAATTTGGGACAGGGGAAGGTTAGGGCTACTAATAAAGGGGAAAAAACAAAGTAAAGATGTGATTCCAAACAAGCATTTGTCTACAATAATAATAATAATGGTACGGTACAAAATCAGCATTCAGCAACGGTTGAGTCTGTGATGATCAATGATGGCCAGAGGATGTCCCGTCTGTCAACAAATGTGTGGGAACATTATTGAAATGGTAAAAACAATGTACCCCAAAGGCAGGTGGGAAGGCATTTCCATATTTCTCTCTACATTGCATGAAGGCTGAATGTCGGTGATCTTTTATCCCTCTGCATCAAGAACCTTTGTCAAACACTACAATACAGCGTTAAATGCCCAAATGCCACTAAAGCTTTGTGCCCCCATTAGAGAATGTGTGGAGAATTTTGAAACGAAAATGTGACAACACAGACCCTGTACTGTTTCATCTTAGAACAAGTGTGCAGGAAGAATGGGAGAAAATAAACCTGAAACATTAATTTACTTGATATCAGTGATGTCCTCACCACACTTAAACGTCTTGAAAGAGTGGTGAATGACATTACAAAATGGCAAATGCTTTACTGTCCCAACTTCTTTTGAAATGCATGGATGGATGTTTGTAATAGATGAAATTACGTTCACCAGACAAAGCATGAAATCTCAAGTTCATACTTTTACGTGTTTTACGTGTTTTTTTGTGTATTTTTTTTTTTTACATTTTCCATACTGTCCCAACATTTTCTGATTTGGGGTTGTAAATAAGCTGGCCAGGAAAGCCAGCTTTTTGGTGTGTCTTGAGTCATTGACTCAAGCCAATGAGCAAGACGGAGCACTTCAGGGGTCTTTTGTGCCCGTTGTCATCAGCCTGTATAACAACAGCAGAATACACAGGCTGTACTTACATCAAGATCTAACTTACAAAGTTTGCATGTTCTCCCTGTATCCGTGTGGTTTCCTCCAAATACTCAGGTTTCCTTCCACAGTCCAAAGACACTGGCGCACCATCCAGAGTGATACCATGTGCCTTGCAACACTGTATTGTCTTGAACGAAATATCCAGTGACCACCCAGGAACAAAAACCTTTGATGGTACCATGTGTCTTAATAAAATTGTTATGTTCTCCCTGTGTCTGCATGAGTTTACTCTTGAAGTTTCCTGCCACAACATTCAAGTGAGGTAAATTGGAGATACAAAATTATTTCACGACTGTGTTCCAGATAAAAATGTGTGATTAACCACAGTACCTAATTTAAAAAAAAGTAATATTTGCCTCTGTGCCAAGTGCACCTTAAATATTATGCAAGACTTAAATAATTACACATGTCTGCTTTTCAAAAACCCTGAACCTGTGACTCATTTAAACGCTAGAATGACGATTTCAAATTGAAAACTCAAAGTTCACAAATATTCAACAGTGATTTCTAGCAGAACACAGACTTATATTTCTCGGGCTTCCCTGTATCTTTTTTATTGTGTATTGAATGATAGATGGTTAAACTGAGCATTTGCTTGTATTTTGCATCCACATTCTTGTACTGATGTTAATCTTTTTTAATTATCCAGCAATTTAGGTGGCCACACTATGGTAAAATCATCAAGGATGAAGTACTCTCCATCAGTGTGTACAACTGCAGCAAAATGTTCAGCAACAGGTGAGCTGGTTTTATATGTGTGTAATCAGAACAATTTTCTTAGTTTGCATAGATTCTCTCCCAAGTGGTAAAGCCATACAGTTAACCCCCTTATTATTTGCCTTCATACATTTGCATATGCACAGTACAATGAAAAACTCTTTTTTCACATATCCCAGCTAGTTTGGAAGGTGGGGTAGGAGCACAGGGCCAGCCACTGTACTGTGCCCCTAGAACAGAGAGGGTTAAGTTTGCTCAATGGCCCAACAGGTTGCAAGGCAGAGCCTGGTTTAGAACTTTTAACCTTCCAATTGATAGTGGAAATCTGTGCAATTAGGTCACCACTGCCACCGATTTATTTTCTAAATATTTTGTACACATGTAACAGCATGCAGTTAAAATGCCCAATGCCACAATGAACACTGTTATCACTTGAAGAAGCATATGAAAAAGAGATTGCTTGCTTTGGCTCTCGGTAGAGCCAGCTTTGACAACCTGAGTAAACAGAAATATACACTGTATATGTTTTTCTTATTTGATGATGTAGTCAATGAATTGAACCTAATTTTATCCAATAAGATTATGTCCACAAGAAGGACATTATATCACATTATTTCAATGTATCTGTTGGTATAAAAAGGATTGGGTCTTGGGGGCAGACTACTTGAAAGTTTTGTTCATGCTCTTCCAACAAGTATCAGACATTGATAGGCCTTTGACATGTTGCTTTGTGTTGCTGGAAGATCATATTTGCTCCAGGGTGGACAATCAGCATATGAATGCACATGAAGGATGGATTCCTAATCAAATCGGGTTGGGAGTGCCTTCCATATCTTATATACATATTAAGCCAGCTCAAGAAGAGTGTCGTCATTTTTACTGTACTGTAAAAAAATTCCACTTTGAATACTTTCGGCTACTTCCCTTAGGGGTCACAACAGCGGATTGTTTATGCACTTTTATCGTTTATCCTAGTGCCTAGGGTGGCACTCAGCCAATCGGTGAAAATGCCAATGTTTTTAACGAGGGACTCTCAATGCTGGTGTGCTAACTGAAAATCCTGCCGTGCCACTTGGGGGCTTAGTAATAAAATACCACTACAAACCAATAATTTGTGTCATTTATGTGTTACTGTGAACTGGTGGGCAATTTGTTAAGCTATTCATGCTCAAACATGACATATTTGAATCCAGGAAAGAAAACAAAAATGTGAGCACTTTGCTTTAATTGATGCCACAATGGACTGTGTTAAGGAACAACAGTTTTAAAAAAAAATATTGTGTGACTAGCACATTACCATGACTTTTTTTTATTGATGGCCCACTGAGGACACAAGGCACAAGTATTCAACAGTGATTTCTAGCCTTGCAGTACACTGGTTGAGATGTCTCTGAATTTCCTGTATCTTTTTTACAGTATCGTGTTTGATAGATACTAAACACCTACATTATTTGCAGTTTGGCTGATTGACACTTCTGATTGACAATTATTTACAAAATCTGGTAAAAGTGATAAACCATGTTTGACTGAGTATTTTCTGGAATTTTACTTCTATACATTCGTTTACAGATATTTTTGGATTGGCCAGCCCTGGTTTAAAAGAATAAATAAGGATAGACAAATGTGACAATGTGTGCAAAAATACAAGCAATAGTGGGAGATCATATACTTTTTTACTTTGACTCCAATAATAAAATAATGTTTTAAGACAATACTTGAATGAATCAGATGTATGTATGTGTACCGATTAGATATTCATGCTTAAAAATGCTACATTTGTTGTAGTTGCTTTACACTGTCTCAAAGTTGCTTCAGTTCCAAATCAAGCTACCTAATTTTTTTCTTTGCAATAACAATAAAACCTTTAGAAAAGACCCTCACCTTCACCAAAAGGCCTGGAGGATAAAAACCTAAAAAAGGAATACCTTCAAAAGGAAAACATAACATTTTAAATTTCATTTCATGTTTGGGGCTGATTTTACAGGCTGCTGGGGAAGCTGGTGATCAGTTTGCAGCATGTGGTGACAGCAGGGAGGCTGGTCCTGCGAGAACCCCTCACAGACAGCAACTACTGCCTGACTGATGTGAGTCTTAAATGCAGTACACTTCTATTGACATCTCAGTAGCCATAGTGATGTGGATGTTTGGGTTTTATAGATTTATATAGAGCTGGATGTGAGGTACATTCCTATGCAAGGTGCAGCAGGAGAATGGACCAGTGAAGACTTTCTTAAGATTGAGGACAATGATGAGTAAGCAGTAAAGCAGAAACATTTATGCTATCCATACAATGTTTATTGATAACTACACTGATAACCATCCATTTCTTTACAGATCAGGTCTGGTCATTAGGAACACAGGTTTTTTGGAACCGGGGTATGTATTTCCAATTTTAACACAATTTCAAAAGCATGTGAACATTAAAAGCATTTTCATGAAGTTACCTTCTGCCAGATG
>JAYDZG010000025.1:8090316-8102675 GCA_034509265.1 Microcambeva bendego
GTAAAGCAGAAACATTTATGCTATCCATACAATATTTATTGATTACTACACTGATAACCATCCATTTGTTTACAGATCAGGTCTGGTCATTAGGAACACAGGTTTTTTGGAACCGGGGTATGTATTTCTAATTCTAACACAATTTCAAAAGCATGTGAACATTAAAAGCATTTTCATGAAGTTACCTTCTGCCAGATGTCAATTCCATCTTCACAATAACAAACGTCAATGTAAAAATAACTGTATTATACATTGCTCTTTAAGACAAATGTATAACAAAGATGTAAATTGAGAGACAATCTAATTTAAAACTCCTAATAAAATGACTGCAGAAACATAACCATTGTATTTAATGTCAATGGCTAAAGTGGCAATAAACCACAATAAAAAAACCTCACACAAAAAAACACTGGAAAACAAAACACTAAAAATCAATCCCAAAATATAAGGATCTCTCTTTCATAATAGGAAATGGTATTTCACACAGACTCTCAAATACACCACTATATTCTTTAGCATTTAAATGTTGATTCACTGGAACAAAAAAACAATCCCAAAATATAAAGATCATCAATCAAAATGGCAGAAATTCTACTACCCTCCGTATATTCTTATGTTAATGTTTGTTTATGGAGATCATAAATCTTTGAGTTGTCTTAAACCATTAAGCAATCGAAAGAAGTGTCCACACTCATGTTCAATATGGGTTTGGATGCCCATAGTACTACCAGTCTGATCTAACCCTAAATTTAAAACTGTTCAATTCTCAGAAATCTTCGTCCTCAGCAGTTGGATCGAGAGGCCAGGATGCTCGGGCGCAGCCTTCTAAAGACAGATAACGAAAATGGAGATGAAGACGATGAGGATGACTATGATGATGATTATGATTTCACAGACGTAGAATGTGCTAACATCACATTTACCCCCTTATTCAGGTACATTTAAATATCACAACCAGATGTAGTATTATAGACTGGAATTGTTTGACTAAAATGTCACTATAACACTTTATTAAGTATGTCTATGTGGTATGTACACTGATTGATTACATAATCTACTATACACAGAGCTTTTTGACTATACAATTACTGACTGCAGCCCATTCATTACACTTTATATTTTGTCACCCCTGTACCTCATTTACTGAGTGAAAGGAACCCCGAGTGACTTTTTAGTTAACAAATTTCACAAAAGAGTGATAAAGCACAGCACTAAATACAGTAAATGTATTTTCGAAAAATGTATTTGTTTAGTTGGTGTTTGTTAGATAATAATTAGTGAATGTACAGACCACTTAAGTGTACTCAATTATTTTATTTACAGAACACTGAAAAGTATTTATTGTTATTTATGTGTAAATATTCAATTCCGGGTTAGTTTTGCCAGTGATTACACAGTTGAGTCACATTACTTTTGACGAGTGCATTGTGTAGCCCATGAAGGACATCACGTTTTGTGAGCTGACTTAGTGGTCATATAAAATACGGAAGGTACTCCATCGGGAATGATTCCATCGTTGCCCTGTTACTCTGGGTATAACTTGGTGGTCATGATAATGTGACTGGATTCAACTGTGTGATTGGATACGGCAATTAGAAGATGCCATTATTAGGTCATTAACCAAACCAATGTAGGTTTTGCCATGTGTTGACCTGAGAAGTTGAAATGTGGTAGGTAAATTTCCAACAAGATTAACCACCTGGTAGTTAAGTTCATGATAATACATCACACTGTGCAGAAAGGAACCAGTTTTCATCAGCCCAGCTTTTTGGGAGCATTGGAGTTATACACTGATGAGCCAAAACATTAGTCAGTGTCTATTTTGTATCATATGTCACAGTCAGCACTATATTAACTGTTGGGCTGGTGGTGAGAGCTCATAATAATCACTTCAAAGACCTGAATGAACTTGATAAGGATATACTTGTCACAGACAATGCACGAGTTGTTATGGGCTGATCAGACAAATTCTCACACATCAAACAAAAGTTGGTAATGTTCTAGTACCAGATATCACAGACCTCAGAAGTTTTGTGGAGTTCATACCTATGTGGATCACATCTGTTTTGATGGCAAATTAGGCAGGTGGTCATAACGTCTGTGTTCATTGGAGTAAATGCAGTTGCAGTCATTTTTTACCATATGATGATGTGGTTAACAGTTATCAAAATTCTAACAATTCAGAAAAATGCTACAGCACACCTTAAATGGTTTAATAATTGATTAAAATGATTTCATGTTTTGAATGATTTAATTTTAGTAATTAGATTTGCAATTGTCTTAGTGTACAATATACTAAGTAAAAAAAAACACCTTAAAATATTTTAATATTAATATTCTTATTGTAGTACGGTGGCTAAGTGGGGAGCACTGTCGCCGGTCTTGGTTTGATCCCTAGGCGGGGGGATCCGTTTTTGCTGTTTGGAGTTGTTTGCATGTTCTCCCCTTGTCTGCGTGGGTTTACTCCAGGTGCTACTGTTTTCCTCCCACAGTCCAGAAACATGCAAATGAGGGGATGCAAAATTGTCCCTGACTGTGTTTGATATAAGTGTAAAAACATGACATTAAAATACTTATAAATAAATTATATTTGCAACCATAATAAATAATTAAATGATTTAAATTATTAATTAAATAAACTTGTAAGCTAGTTATTTAGAAGTTAGTAAATATGTTAATTATCAATCTGTTAGCTGTGTGATCATGCTATTAATTATTCAGTCTAGTCTGTGATATTGTCCAAAGATAGTTCTGGACATTTTAAGTGCAGTCAAGGCAGGTTCTTGTCATATCTTACATAAGCGACATTGTCGCCATGGTTTCAAACTTGCAGGCTTTTATAGATATGTTGCTGTATCTGACTAAAGAATGTTTTCACTCTTGTCTCTCTTTAGTCGATGCACCGCTTTATCAAAACATGAGCTTGCTGTTGCTCCTAAAATGAAATCATTCCAGGTAAGAACCTCCGAATCTAAACAGTCGCACAATGACCATATAGTCATAAAGCTACATTTTCAAATGAAAGAAAAGTCCCTGACATTAAATTGTTTAAGATTGTAAGGCAGATGGTCAATGTTGCTCTGATTTTCTGTCTCAGGTAAATGTCAACGTGATAGAAGCTCAGAAATTAGTCGGTGTGAACATCAACCCCGCTGTGTATATCCGAGTAGGAGATGAGAAAAAGCACACAGCCACTCAGAAATCCACCAACTGTCCATTTTACAATGAGGTACGATGCTTTCAACTAATTGAAGACTGCCAAATTAATTAAGTCTTACAGTTAAAATTTTGTCTTTCAGAATTTTATGTTTGAGTTTCAGGAGACCCAGGATGTGCTTTTTGATAAGGTTATTGAGATATCTGTAAGTAGTCCACAAAGCAAAGCATGTTAATTTTAAGTTCTACCTTATTTAACTGTTATTTGTTTCACTTTAGTAAATGTAAGGAATGCATTTTCTCAAATGCATTCCTTATATGGGGGCAGGAGATGGGGGTTGGTGGTGTAGATGTACTGAAACTCAGCGGTCATATAAACCTAATGTATTTGATATGTTTCATATTTTAGGTTGTTCACAAAAAAGTACTGGCATTTCTAATGAACCACATCGGCTCCTTAAAGATAGACATCAGTACGGTCTACCAGCAGCCAGGTACCCATTTTACCAATATTATATTTCAACAAATAACTATAAGCTAAAACTGTGTTTTAATATAAAACATTTCAATGAATGGATACACTTCAGAATAATAGTGTGTTGCCAGTCCTAATAATGGTAATTAACTTTTTATGTAATAAGTGTTAATGATTCTCTACAGTGGTAGAATTTTAACTGTAATTATTGGAGCCATCGTTTAACTATGTTCTTTTTTGCAGAGCATCGCTTCTATGAGAAATGGGCTCCACTCACAGACTCGAAGGACACACGCTCAGGGATTAAGGGCTATGTGAAGTGCACTCTGAGTGTAATAATGAAGGGTGACCCTATAGGCATGGCCAGTCTGCCCACCGCTACCAGCCAAAACGATGACATAGAGAAGTGAGAGATTATTAATTCACACACCAATTAACTTTTTTTTCATCACAGATCAGCTTAATTTTCCAATTACAATAAAGCCTCAGACAGGTGAATGCTTTCTGATGATTTTATGATAGCTTTAATTTTACATTATTCTTTATTCTCAAACAGAAACTTGCTGCTTCCTAAGAGGATGCCAGCGGAACGGCCATGGGCCAAGTTCCTGCTGAAGGTTTACCGGGCAGAAGACTTGCCCACGATGAATGCAGGATTTTTGGGCAGCTTTTCCAAAATGATGGGTGACAAGAAGGTCTTCATTGATCCATATGTGCAGGTCACATTTGCTGGACAGCAGGTGCATTCTTTTCTAATATATTTCTATATAAAACATCTTTAGAACTCTTGTGAAGAAGTAAACGACCCTATAACTTCACTAAGTGATTGCACCTGTTTCAGTAGCATGTTAATTCTTTCTTCTGTAATTAGATACTAGTTTTATTATTAGATATTATTTTCCAGAGGTCAAGAGTTTTTAACCTGTGAGGTGTGTCCCCTGAGTACCTGTTCAGGGGCACATGGCATGAGATTTTTTTACATTTATTTTTCACCCATAGGAAGCATATTTAATTAGTCTCACAGACAGCACGTCTAATGTTATCCAGCTGAGTCTGGAAATAAAACTGTGGGCCACTAAAACTTAAAAACATTTGCTGTGTCCGAAATTGCATTACTTGACCGGTAAACTCTTTCAGTAAGCAGGTGTGCATTGACTGCATTGTTTCATCCCAAGGACTCCACTAGCAAAGCCATCCATTCCAATAAGTAATCTACAATATTTTGGACTGTCAGTCAAAGCAGACAATCCTGAACAGTATCCTGAACTGGCAACTGATGTACTTTTGGCTCTACTTGGCTCTGTGAAGCTATCGTTACTGCTCTCATCTCCATCAAAAGCTTGTACCACTTAAAATTTGAATTTCTATGATTTCTGCATTAATAAGATCAGCAAAATCAGCAAATTGCATAGTATGTAAAATACAAGGAGTCTTGCCGTATGACAGATGATGTCATCAATTATTGGCTTTGCCAAATGAACCAACGATGGCAATTCGTTAGGTGACCTTCCCATTTATTGTCAGCACCTTGCTTTCCAGCAACCACTGACCAGTTAAACTTCTGTTTGTTAAACACACTACTAACTACTACTTTGGACATAAAGTGCTGATTTCAGATCTGTTATCAAAGTTATTGAGTTTATGGAAGTATTTCAGTTTTGTTTGTTTTAGATGTGAACTAGTTTTGGTGCCATCACAACACCTCAGATATGTTCTAAACATTTAGGTTCATCCAGATTCATGTTTTTTAGCTTCATTATTATTATGAAGTAAACACTGAACTTAGTTAAAGGAAAATTGAGTCACACAACTTTCTTTTCAGCAAAACTTTGAGTTGAAAATATTTTTTAATTTTTTATTTTATGATTTAATCTCTATATAAAATAAATACACAAGCTGATCATTCTTCTTATGTGAGGTCATGCTTTTACATCCACACCCGACCAGAAGGTCTGTTTGTTAACTGGGCTGCGGTGCAAATGTTTAAACAGCTTTGTACATCTAATTTGCTAACAGTAAATACACGGTTCAAAACAATAAGTAATGTATCTGTATTTCCAAGTCAATATCAGGAACTCACGCTGTACCTGCTAAAGACGAAGTTTAATTCTGTAAAAACATTTTGTTCAGTAAACATTTATTAACTGTTTACTCTCAGAATTATTTTAAGCAAATTAGTTAGAGATTCTTTTCAGATCAATGATTGCAAATGAATTAAATAAAGGATGTTGTTTTCAGGGAGAGACGTCAGTGGCGAGCAACACTAATGTACCAGTGTGGAATGAGCAGATCTCATTTATTGAGCAATTTCCTCCCCTCGCTCGAAGAATCAAAGTCCAGATCCTTGACGACGCCAACATTGGCGATGTGGCTGTGGCCACACACTTTCTCGATCTCCAGCAGATTTCCAACCCCAACAGAAATGGTAAAGTATAAAAGTGCATGTTATGTTATAACCTGGGGCTCTGGTTGGTTTTCAAACAAACCAAAAACATGGAAAACTTATTTTACATTTAAGCATTTGATCTGGGTCTTTAACCTGTTGCACCAGCCAGGACTGGATACTTTAGGACACTTAAAGAGATGCTTAGATTAGAGGCTGTTAATAGATGGTGTGGTTTAATAAGTTATCGTTCACTATTATCAAAAACATTTTGACTTACACATATATTGTACAACACGTGCAAGTGTTAATCATGCATTAAACTAACATTTTCAGTTATATTTACTATTAAGTAAATCTTAAGTAAATTCTCATGGAGAATTCTTGGCTGTTAAATAGATGCCCGGTTTGGAGTTACACTAGTTAAAGCATTCTCCTAAATAGTATTGAGTACAACTGCTTCTTTTCACCAGCTCTAGCATGTTGTAACGAGGCTGGACTAGTTATCAGGAGGTGGCTGGTTCAAGCCCCACCACTGTTAGGTTGAGCAAGGTTTTTAATGTTTAATTGTTCAGACTGTATACTGTAATTGTACTGTAAGTCAAGGACAAGGTGTCTGCTAAATGCCAAAAATGTAAATGTAGCATTGTCAGCGGATAAATTTGACATAGCAGGAGGCAGGTGCTAGTCTCTGTTTTTCTTTTGGAAGAGTGAGGGTGAAAAGGAAATTGTGAAATGACTAAAGTTTTATAAAAGCAAAGGGGAAAACATTAAAAATATTTAAGTGCTCCAACCCATTCAATATTGAATACAGCATACACCTGTATACAATAAATACAATAAATAAAACCATAATTGATTATATTTTCAGTACATTTTCAGTAATTTGTATTTAAGTTAAACAGACCACATACCTCAGGAACTAGAGCGCTAATGTACTGCACCTGATTTGCGGACTATGTGGAAATCTTAACATTTAGACATAATAAAAATGTTATCAATAAAGCATCATAGCTTACATAGACTTTGATTAAAAGAAATAGTTATGTGATTACTACACTAAAAATGTACCTTTTTACTGCTGGGGTAGATTTTTGCATATATCTTTGTATATCTACATTCACATTGTGCTTCTTTACTACAGCCTTATAACACAACAGACGTACCGGTTTCTTTTCTTAAACCACAAACTTGTATTCATCTTTCATTTAATTCCCTTCCGCTTCATTTTTTTTTTTGTAGATTTTAGTGAGGGTTGTTATAGCCAATGGGAATAGCATAATGCTAAATTTCATGGTTTTGGACTGGGATGTTGTTTCAGGAAGGTAAAAATAGCTTAATTTCCTTTCATTTTTATGTTTTCTTTGTTTTTCTCCGTGTGTCAGGATTTAACCCCACATTTGGCCCATCTTGGGTCAACCTGTATGGATCGCCACAGAACTCCACACTACGTGACATTCACCGTGACCTGAATGAAGGTCTAAGTGAGGGTATCTTTTACAGAGGCAGGGTGCTCCTATCGCTATCTGTGGAGGTCTACATGTCCCCCACTGCTGCTGTGGTGGAGAGCAAGTCTACTGCCAATGTTAAAAACGCCATGAGCAAACTCAAGCTAAAGCGCAAAAGCAAGAAGTCAAAGGAAAAGATGAATAATGAAGGTAAAGAGAAAAAATCATTGTAATAGGATTAAACTGCCCTGTGCAAACGGATTAAGTGTATTTACTTATCTCATTGTGATTATTAATTTTATAATAGTCAAATTGTGTACTAGCATACATGAATATGGCTTTAAAAGTACAAAGATATGTAATGCTTATGTATTTGTTTAAATGTTCAAAATTCCAGACACACTTCATAAAACTGTCATATAATATTTTGTAAGTAATATATATAATATATAGCCATTACAGTCAAACCACTGGCAGTTGAAGCAAATAATATCTCACAATAACACCTGATAAAGGGTTGGGTATAAATGGATCTTCAAAATGTTGCTGCACTTGTAATTTTTTATTTATTGAAACAGTGATGGTGGGAGGAGTAGGAACTGGACATGTATGAGAGAGCTTATTGCTGGATTTAGTGCCATCTGATTTTCACCTTTTGGACTGCTTTAATAGGAAGATTTTCATGTGGTGATGATGTAAAAGCAGCAGTACATCAGTAACTACTTGCTCAACCAAAAACATTTTAGCTGACGACATGAAAACGGTACAATGCTGTGAAAATAAAAGGAGGTAGCTTTGCTGTTTGTTTGTAATGCTATTAGTTTTTGAAATTCTTAATAAGTAGAATTTTTAAAATACTCTTTGAGGAGACTTACATGTTGGAAGCAAGGGAAATTAGCAATTGTGAGAATCTAAACGATTTTCATGGTCGGTCAAGAGAAGCAAAGGCTGGCCCATTTGGCCCCAAAAAGCTACTGTGTTCACAATTGGTGTAAGATAGATCAGTGCCCATGCTGACCCTGCCCACCACCAAAATAGACTGCAGTAAGCATGTGAGCATCAGAACTGTACTATGGAGCTCAGCTTTTCAAAGGTTGCAAGAATCAAGTACATCCTTACTTATATTCAGAGTGTGTACTTCAACTCTGGGATTTGTTATGTCTAGCATGACAGTCCTCTGTGCTAAACAACCAGGTTGATCAAGACATTGATCAAGGACAAGCAGGTCATGGCCAACCCATTATTATACCTTAAACCCGAGTGACAAACATACAGGAAGATACATGGTCAAAGGCTATCAAACACACCCAAACAGTATAAAAATGTGTGGTAAGTATCTATCAAATTTATCCAAGGAAGGAACAGTGGTAAACCAGTGACATGGTCATGGGCGGCAGAGGCTCTTCGCTGCATGTGGGGAGAAATTGCTGGCCATGTGGTCCGATCCAACAGACAAGTGACTGCAGCTCACATTGCTTAAATTAAACATTAATGACGTTAAACATGGTTCTGATAAAAAGGAGTCAGAATACACAGAGCATCACAATTTATTGCGTATGGGGCAGCAAAAGGTGGACGAACACACTATAAGAAAGGTGGTTATAATGTTTTGTCTGATCAGTCTAGACAGGGCATTGTTAATGACATGTGAATTTTGTGTTAATCAGAGGCCCAAGAAACGAAGGGCCATGCTGAGGAGTCTGAAGACACTGCCTCTGAGGTTCCTGAATCGGTCACTGTTGAAGTAGAGGAGATTCATCCACTTCCAGAGGTTAGGGACTTGACAAACATGTTTCTCCTAAACTAGCTAAAGTGTGTACTTGTATCCTAATGTGTTTAATTATTGTTCTTCAAAACTATATTCTGTAAATGTTTTTTTTACAAAAAATATTGTATGGATATTGACAACGAATGTGGCAAAATACCAAAACCCACAAATGAAAGCTGTCAACGTACTTTTGGTAATGTAATGTACCTAAATACAGGTTAAGGAACTTTTTTATTGTTTTGTTGATTATTTTGCAGAACTTTGCAGGAGATAAAGAGGAATTCTTGCTGTTTGCATCATTTTTTGAGGTTACCATGATTGACCCATCCGTTGGTTCCAGATATGTTACCTTTGAATTATCTATTGGTATGTCTTAGTTTATTTACATATGTAAATCCTTTTGGTGGTGTACAACTTATTAACAATGCTCAAGTATGCCAAAAGTTTAAGACCACAGCCTTGAAAAGCCTAAATCTGCAAATAAATTTGGATTCCATGTCCTTTTTCTGTCCAGTATTCACACAGTCAAGATCTCCTGATGGCTTTTTGAAGATCCCCAGTAAAATCTGCATAAATGTTTAATGAGATACAAATAATTAATAAACATTTGAATCAAGCTGTGAAAATCTAAATGTTAATTTTATGGTTTTCATGCTTTCGTGTTTTTTAAGGTAACTATGGGAAAACAACTGATGTGGCTGTAAAGAGCGAGAAGACTGGTCAGGGGGATGGAATGGATGACAAGCAACCCTTGCTAGAATCAGATGATGAACTTGAAAGGGCGGAGCTGTCTGTGCCAGGTTCTAGGGACAAATCAGTTACAGCACCCAGAAAAGCGCAGCCTACAGAATATAATGGGTAATGCAATCTGAACCAAACTTAAAGACACTAAAATATTCTACTATCTGCTTGGACCATCAGAAAACAAACAAAACGACAATACAAATTGTGAATACTGTGTACATTTTGATCTCTGTCATCTTTAGAATGATCTAGTTTGTAATGGGTCTACCTGCCACAGAGATTGGCAGTAGCTTGGGTCACAGATTCATGTCCACCTTCCCTGCCAGTTTGTAGATTGATTATTATGGGTTGATCAGGTATCAGGTATACTGTATAATTTTGCAGCTGTGAGAACCCTTTAGCTGGCTCATTAGCTTTGTATTTGGCGGGCACAGCAATATAACCTCAAATGCAATGAGGGATAGCCAGCAGCAAAACACAAAAAACAGAAATAAACAATACAATATGCTATTATATTATTGATCACAATGATTAATGGGATAGGTCTTATCAATAATGTCAGATTTTTTTAAAATTCAAATTCTGTGGTGCTTGGAAAATTCCTGATTCCTGACAGTACATTGATTCTTCTTCTGCAGGTCCTTCTGCTGCATTTCCCTGCTTCGTGAGAAACCCTGCCTCTATGTGTGGAACTATTTTGAGGACCACACCTTCCGTTACCAGAGCTGCAACTGGCTGTCGAAGATGGCTGATCGACTGGCATGTTTATCTCCACATTCATAACTGTCATTTATTTAATGACATGGTTGGATTGTATACTCTGCTCAAATAGTAATGGAACACAATCATTCCAGTATAACACTTATTCATTTAGTGATGGGTCAGTGATAGTCTGTGGAAGCAAGTTTAGCACAAACCTCCATCTGAAAGGTAATGGATTATTGAGACCTTACGCTGGTGTAATGGTGATGCCCTGATCCAGGCCTGGGAGGAGATCCCCAAAGACACTATGTGCTGCCTAATCCGGAGCAAGCCCAGACGTTGCCGGGGGCCTGTATGCACATACGCATGCTGTGATTAAATTGGATCAGCCTGAGATAAAAAAATTTACTTGATGTTCAGTATAAAATTAAAAACAGTGAGTACTGGCCCAAGGGGGTTGGTGGTTGTGGTTTACATTGACTGTTGCTATGTCATCTGGTTCCTAAATTACCCAATTCATATCAGTAATGTAGGTACACTTCAACTGTTTAAAGAATTTATTCTTAAATTATGGTGGGAAATAAGTATTTGGTCAATAACAAACAAGCAAGATTTCTGACTCTCACAGACCTGTAACTTCTTCTTTAAAAAGCTCTACTGCCCTCCACTCGTTACCTGTATTAATGGCTCATTATCTTTATAAAAGACACCTGTCCACAGCCTCAACCAGTCAGACTCCAAACTCAACCATGGCCAAGACCAAAGTCAAAGACAAAGCTGTCAAAGGACACCAGGAAGAAAATTGTAGACCTGCACCAGGCTGGGAAGAGTAAATCTACAATAAACAAGTAGGTTGGTATAAATAAATCAACAATTGTAAGAAAATGGAAGACATACAAGTCCATTGATAATCTCCCTCGATCTGGGGCCCCACACAAGATCTCATCCTGTGGTTTCAAAATGATCTTGAGAATGGTGAGCAAAAATCCAAGAACTACATGGAGGGACCTGATGAATGACCTGAAGAGAGTTGGGACCAAAGTAACAAAGGCTACCATCAGTAACACACTATGTGGAGAGGTACTCAAATCCTGCAGTGCCAGTGTCCCCCTGCTTAAGTTAGTTCATGTCCAGGCCTGTCTGTTGTTTGTCAGAGAGCATATGGATGATCCAGAAGAGGATTGGGAGAATATCATGTGGTCAGATGAAACCAGAATATGACTTTTTGGTAAAAACTCAGCTCGTCCTGTTTGGAGAAAGAAGAATGCTGAGAAGAACACCATACCTACTGTGAAGCATGGGGGTTGAAACATCATGCTTTGGGGCTGCAAAGGGGACAGGACGACTGAACAGGGCCAAATATCGTGAGAGGAGTGGCTCAGTAAAAATCATTTTAAGGTCCTGGAGTGGCCCAACCCTCTGAGGCCTGAGTCTCCAGATTACAACCTCATTGAAAATTTGTGGAGGGAGTTGAAAGTCTGTGTTGCCCAGCGACCGCCTCAAAACACCACTACTCTAGAGGAGATCTGCATGGAGGAATGGGCCAACATACCAGCTACAGTGTGTGCAAACATGGTGAAGACTTGTTGCAAACAAAGGTTATGTTACAAAGTTTTGAGTTGAACTTTTGTTATTGACCAAATACTTATTTTCCACCATAATTTACAAATAAATTCTTTAAAA